>JAAIIK010025155.1:0-10248 GCA_014706435.1 Silurus glanis
AGGATACTGTAGAACCTCCTCAGGATACTGTAGAACCTCCTCAGGATCGTTTTAATGCCGTTATTTTCAGATATTCATAAAGAAGGAATAAAAAAACCGAATACGATGCGTGTAGCAGAAACTAATTAAGAGCGACTGTTGATTCCGGAGGTGTTTGGAGCACGTGAGGATTTGATGAAGAAGAAAGAGAAGGATGGTAATCCCTGGTGCTCCTCACAGGCGTGTTCAGATCGCTTCAGAGATCCTCTGGTCGAGTTAAAGCCTTCAGTTCGAGCTCGTTATTTTACACTAATTTTCAGTTAAATAAATCGGATAGAATTCAATACGCGATAAAACTGTAAGGAGAAGAAACACCAGCACAGGAGTGTGTGTGTGTGTGTGTGTGTGTGTGCGCGCGCAGATTCCTGTATGGCACCTGCACCTGTACCTGTGTGTGCCGTCCAATCAGAGCTCGTGACGTCATACGATTCCCAATAGAGCCTTTGTTCTCTTTCAGCTCCGATATAAAACATCAAAGAAGCATTGTGTCGGGAGAAAACCCTCAAAAACGCAGGAACCGGATCTCAGACCAGAAACATCAACCCACCTGGAGGTCAGGATTCTGTGTGATAAGTGTGAGGTGATGCGTTTACTGATAAAAGTGTAGTTTTGGGTTCAAATGCACATATTTAACCAACACTTGATGACGGTGCAAAAACTTTTGCCCGCCCTCCGGCTGGACGTGTCGGTTTACAGCGACGGGGGTTTACACACCTGCCACCTGAGCGAGAGGTAACTTCATATTCTTACATCAATCATGCATGCGCTCGGATTGGTTCTGGATATGAAACCGTACCTCAGTCCCGGGAATCAAATACAAAACCATAAAAAAGATCAAATACTCGTTTATTTAGTTTCGAATTTTTATTAAAAAAGAAAAAAGAAAAAAAGAAGCAATGTACAGTTTTAAAGCCTCCCTCTGTAACAAACATCTGAACATGAGTTCATCTCCACTGTCCGTCCCTCATGTCCCTCATTTCTTGGAGAACTTGGCCTGCTTGTGTTTAGGTGGAGCCCATTTCAGACATAACGTGTCCACTGTGGAGAGAACAGAATAAATATAAAGGGTGAAGGTCACTGAAGAAGAATATCTGCTTCACAGACATGTGGAGGAGAACCTGATATCTAACACACCAGCAGCAGCATCATCACCACCACCGGGGGAGTAAACCGGAGAATTCTGGAGAAGTAACAATAAATACGGCTTTTTCGCGTTAAATGTTCAGGTTTGAAACGTCCTCTAGACCTGGAGCGAAAGGAAAGAAGTAATAAACATTAGCGGTCGACTGACACCGATAGCTTGGTTTGGATCGTAATCACCGACAACCAATTAATCAACTGATTTTTTTAAATAGATACTAGATCATGAAAATGTGCTAAATTTAATGTATATATTAATAAATGTAATTATAGAAATGATAAATATAATATAGCGTCTCTGTGCAGCGTGTGGTGTCAGTGATTTGCCTCTAGAGGTCACTCTTGTAATGCCGGTGGACCTTTTCAGCTGCTCCAGCAACAGACACGACCCGGAAAAACTACCAGTATGGATTTTGCTGATAGCCGATAGTTCAAGCAACTCAGTGCCAATTAATTGGCAAAACTGATTTATTGATCGGCCTCTAATAATCACTGTGTTTAATGAGTTACAGTGATCACCCTGATATTGATTATTGATTTGATGTCCCTGATTGTTTTATTCCTCTTATACCACAACAATTTACCTACAAATAATTTTTTTTATCCATTTATAGTTAATATAAATACATAAAATATATAATATTGTGGAACATTAGATAACAGTAGTGTTGGACAGTAATGAAGTTAATGTAAGGCTTTTTCACGTATCTGTACTTTACTGACGTGTTTCCATTTGATGAGATTTTTACAGTAACTTCACTACATTTAAATCTCACTTTTTGTGAAATCAGTCGTTCAGCGCTGCTGCTGATTATTTTACTAATCGAGTATCATACCGATTATTTCATCGATTGATCAGGTAAGAAGCATTTCTTTATTAAAGAGCGACACTAATTATACAAGAGAAAATAAGACACGTCTCTTAAAATGAACAAATTTGTTTCCGTTGTAGAAAAATTACATTTTTATTGCTGAAATTGCAACCTGTGAAAACTAAACTCATTTAATTACCATATTACATCAATATGCAAATACAAATATCTCAATAAAAATATCAAAATCAATTTCAAATGCCTTTAAAAAAAGTAACTGCACTGGACTGTTTTCTTTATGATACTTAAAAACATCTGAAGGTAAAAACGTTTGTCGTTTTACTCAAGTGAAAGTTTAAAGGGAAACTCCAGGTTTAATTCCACTCTAAACTCCTTCCATAAATAATCATACACTGTGAACGAGGCGTTTCTATGGAAACGATGTATCAGACAGAGAGCGTAACCTGTGCTTCTCTCAGAGAACTAACCAACCCCTCACTGAGGAGGCTTCTCGTACCCGTGATGGGAGGTTTCTTGTACTGAGCGCTCTTCAGATGTTCCTCCACCAGTTTGGGCGTGACGCAGATGACGTGTTGACCTTTCCAGTACTTGACCATGTTGAGAGACTGCAGCGTGCTGATGATGTCACTCTGCGTGATGCTGGTCATTTGGCTGTGGAACGGAACAGAAGCTTTCCTTCAGCTGTGTGTTTTTGGAACGTACATGGTCCATGATGTGTGTCTATCACGCGATTGCTCCTACAGGTGCGACGGTCCTACCTGAGATCTTTAATGGACAACGTTCCTCTGAAGTCTCGTAGAATCTCCAGAAGAACCCATGACCAGTAGCTCCTGTAGCTCAGCTTCCCCAGATCAGACAGAGGTTTCTCAGGAGATCCCACCGTGCTCTCTAACTTGGACAACTCATAACCTTCAAAACAGAACAAACCAAAAAACAAACAAAGACTTGTTAATGACCGTAATGCACTTCGAGGTTGGTAGTGTAAAGGTAATGGCGCCCCTGTGAGGTGGCAGAGGGTCACTGCGTGACGATGTTATAGAAAATAAAATGAATGAAAGGTTTCTGGAGATGAGACGTACTGAACGCGATGAGAAATTTGCCGTATCCTCGCCGCTGGTACGGAGGAAGTGTGAGGATACAAGCGACGTTATTTCCATCCGGAGATTCCTTCTCCTGCGTTTATTTACATTCAAAACACAGAGTGAGATGAACATCACAAACACCACCACTCCTTCACCACCTCTGTTATCTGGGCAGATCCTGACCTTGGAGAAGTAGCCGACGATGTGCGCCCCCTGTCTGTTCACCTCGGTCAGGATGTAGAAGATAAATGGCTCCACGTCGAAGTAAAGCGTCTTGTGATCCAGGAAGAGTTTCGCGAGTAGACACAGGTTCTGGCAGTAGATCTACAGTCAGAGTGAAGACCGGAAGTTCATCACAAATTACAGCTTCAGGAGGTTTTCAAATTAAAACCCCCAAAACTAATCAGTCTAAATCCAGTGTGGGGGATCAAACTCAATTCCTACATGCTGAAGGTATAGAACCAGGTGTTTCTGCACAGTCTAAAATACAGAGGGGCAGTTAAGATATACTACTGGGGTTCAACCTGAGTCTAGATTCCAAAGGGGCAATGACGTTACAGTCCAGAGGTTTAATCCAAATCTAAAAGTGAAGGGGTTTAAACTGAGCCTAAACTCCAGAGGCGACAGTTAAGTTATACACAATGGGTCTAAGAGGAGTGAAAAGTTAGGGGGTTTAAGCTGAATCTAAACGTAAAGAGGACAGTTAAGATATTGTCAAAGGGGTTTAAGCTGAGTCTGAACCTAGAAGGGGGTATTTAAGATATAGTGTTTTGGGATTTATGCCATGTCTAAACTCTAAAAGTAGCAGGTAAGCTATAGTCCAGGGGTTTAAGCTGAATCTAAATGTTAGGGGGTTTAAGCTAAGTCTAAACTCTATAGTAGACAGTTATGGTACAGTCCAAATGTTTAAGACATAGTTCAGGGGTTTAAGATGAGGCAAATAAGTCATAGTTCAGGGGTTTAAGCTGAGTCTAAACTAAAAATGGGGTATTTAAGTTGTAGTCCAGGGTTTTAACTGCAGTCTAAAATGTAGGGGGTTTAGGCTGAGTCTAAACTCCAAAAGGAGCAGTTAAGATATAGTCCATGACAGTCAGAATTAAAAACAAGTATAAAACCTACTGTTTAGGCCAAATCTAAAGCTGGAGTTCAGAGTAGCGGTTAAAGCTGACCTTGTGGTCTCGTCCGTCCACCTCGTACACTGAGATGTTCCCCCTGCGGTAAATCTCCTTCCCTGGAGGCTGCCTCCACTGACACTGCGTCTGAGACACAGCGAGCGATAAACACAGAGGAGATAAAGGAATAAATCAGTATTTATAAATGACTATAAGAGGAAGTGATGAATATTCAGTGATCTAACAGGTATTTATTATATAGACATCAGTTCAGTCTCAGATCCAGATGAATCTGTGTTACTGCAGTTCCACAGCGCCCACATGTGGTAATCACTAACACTACACTCAGGGGTAGTGACTGACCAGGTGGTATCTGAAGGTCTTCTCATACTTCATGTACTTCAGACAGTATTCACAGATCCACAGCTTGGGCTGCTTCCCATAATCCTCAGGGAACGGAGAGAAGTACCAGGCATCGATCTCGAAATTCCCGATCTGGATTTTATCCACGTATTTCACCTTGGTGATCTGGAGAACATTGAAACTCGGTGAGTGAGAACATCATCTGGTGAATCTCCTCGACTACAGTGAGATGAAAGATGGAGTTGTTCCCTCACCGCTTCGTGTTCCTTCTCCAGCGCCGCTGTGGTCGGGTCCATCTCTGCGTACGTCTGCAATACCAAACAAGACATGGGGTGTGTAGAGAACAACGCCTTTAAAACCGAGTCTAAGCCCAGGATTAATGGCAGGTTTAAAACTAATAAATGGTTTACCCCAGGGTTAAATCAAGGGTAATAGAACTGAGGATAAAGCTTGGTCTAAAGTTAAGCTTAAAGTCAGAGTAAGCTTAGTCAAGTCTAATATTGACTTCAGATCAAGACTAATGGCAGAGTCTAAAGCTAAACTCATAGTCAGGTCTACATTTAAGTCTAAAGATTGACTTAAAAGTAGCCAAGTTTACAGTGAAGTCTAAAGCCAAGTCTAAAGCCAACTGTAACTGAACCCTAAACCTGGGGTTAACTTCAGAGTAAAACAGAGTCTAAAACCCAGCCTGGTCCCAGGTTTAGTGCTTAGCCTTAAGCTAGTTATCGGCATGGTGCTAAAAAGGAGCCGAATAAATCGACACTAAAGAAAATCAGAGCTCAGTATTATGGTACCTTCTGGACATGGTTGATCTCGTCGTGTTTGCGTTTCTGGTTGCGAGTGATCTTCCTCTCCGGCTGGTCCCCGAGTTCTCCACCTCCTTCTTCCACGCTCTTCCTCACCGCATCCTTCACCGTTTTAGTCAGCGCCAGACGACTTTTTCCGACCCACTCGTCCAGACGTCTGTTGACTGAACAGTGACGGGAAGAAGAAACGTAGCGTTACTAAAGAAACAGTTTCCATCACATGAACCCCATCTGACCTTCAGCTACATCTCTGTATAGCTGTGGTCAGCGAAATCTATTCATATTAAACCCTGAATTCCTTTAAAAACTACAGATCTACTCAGCTTTACAGAGATGAAGGGAGGAACGTTGAGAGGAACCAGACTCAGAATGTCCATTGAAAATGTCCTACCAGCATGTCCTGCTAATAAACCAGTCACACGTTTATTACACTACTCATATTTTATTCAACATCTCCAACGAATGTACTTCTGAAAACGAGGGAACGTGTAGGAACAGCGTTAATAAGTAACAGTGAGAGAATAATCAAATATACACGTCATAAATAAGTGTACTGAAACACCTGATCACAAGATCACGTTCCACCAGAACTCAGCACACTGTGTTTCTCTTAATCCTTCAGAAGAACCTGATTTCTTCATTGTTTGAAGTTCCTGAAGCAGAAGCAGGTCTCACTATAATACTGAATAATGGACTGAAAGATGAATTCAAAGAATCACCTGAAGAACCAAATGAGACAAAATCTCATCTCAGCTGAATGACCGGATCAGAAATTATTAATCTAACAGGGAAATTATTAGATCTTCACATATCCCAGCTGGAGTCAGAGCACAGAGGTTTACAACAGTGGCAGCTCGGCAATACTGGGGCTTGAACCCCCAACCTGCAGATCAGTAAACCAGAGCCTCAACTACTGAGCCCCCACCTCCCCCACCCAGATCTCTGGGGTGCTTTAAGTGCTTTTTATTCACAAGTTCATTAGGATTTAAAAACAAATAACTTTCTGATCAGATGAACACAAAGTGTATCAGTTACACTTACAGCCAACATAATGCACGTAGAACTCTTCTCTACCCTCCTGTTCATTCAGTCTGGACTGGATCACTTCTGCTGAATCTGAGAGAGAGAGAGAGAGAGAGAGAGAGAGAGAGAGAGAGAGAGAGACAGAGAGAGAGAGACAGAGAGAGAGAGCGGGAGAGAGTAACAGAGGGAGTGAGAGAGAGACAGACAGAGGGAGTGAGAGAGAGACAGACAGAGGGAGTGAGAGAGTGAGAGACAGAGACAGAGGGAGAGAGTAACAGAGGGAGTGAGAGAGAGAGAGAGAGAGAGAGAGAGAGAGAGAGAGAGAGAGAGAGAGAGTAACAGAGTGAGTGAGAGAGACAGACAGAGGGAGTGAGAGAGAGAGAGAGAGAGAGATGGAGGATTTAAGGATGTGATAAGTGTATTTACATTAATAAGGATCTAAACAACACTAAACTCTGGTATATTCTGTTATTTGTAACTCACGCCATGTTTTGTCTGCGCGCTGACACAGGTAAGTCTCCCCTATTTCCACAGACACCTCTTGCTCCCTGCCGCCGCCCAGCGACACAGTGTCACCGGCTCGCAGATTACTCGAGCCCGAGGCTTCCCGCCGCCGATCCGTGGCCTCCACCTCGTCCTCCTCGCCGCCGCTGCCGTTAGCCGAAAAAGCGCCTCGGTTCGCCGCCTCGACGTCCCCGCGGTCTTTCGCTGGATGCCCGACGTCTATTTCCATCTCGTCCTGCTCTCCTCCGCCGCGGTTACACGCTGTGCTCACTGGATCACTGGGAAAGCCACTGGACGCGCCGCGCTCCCTCCGAGACATCATAGCCGATTTAAAAACATTGCGTAGCGCCGAACTCCGCGCATGCGCAGTGCGGCGCCTGAGCGGGCACAGAGAACACGCCCTGCGCGCATGCGCCGTTTCCCAGATCAATTTTTCGTTACACGTTAAGAATCGATTAACATGATCCGACTCGTCTGTCCGTTAGTGTGACCACTGAACCGTGTGTTTGACTCCCAGTGTGCGTATTAGAGAAAATAAAAACCTTTATCTTAACTAAATGAATTGTGTTAAAAGAAAAGTTAAATGATTACAAAACAATGTTTTCGTAAAAACAAAGCAAAGAGTCGTTCAAAAGCCGAAGAATTCGACTCTTTATTATGAGCCGAGTCAAATGATCCGACTCACTAAACCGAGAGAGAGTTTATGTAAAATGTTTGGAGATGTTAGGAGCTCAGGACTGTTCATTTGCTTTGTTGTTTTAAATCCATATTATTTTATACAAAACTTTTCTTTTTTTTATACTTCTATCCATGTAAAATGTGACAATAAGTGAACCAAACCGAAGTTCCTGTGTGTGTTGTGCTGTGTAATGCAGGAATAATGAGACAGTTGACTTCAGGGCAGATGTAGATGTTTATTACAGCAGTGCTGATGGTGCAGGTGAAGGTGCAGGTGCAGGTGCAGGTGCAGGTGCAGGTGCAGGTGCAGGTGCGACAGACAGGAGGGAAGCTGCCGTGTGCTTCTCCCTCCTCCTGCTGTCAGAGGACTTCTTCCTTCCTAAACTCGCTCTCAGGTCTCTGATGACAGTTCTTCACGTGTCCTCTGTGGTGACCCCTTCGCTGTCCTCGCACTCCTCTGTGGTGGTGATGGTAGTGGACGTTCCCGCCGTTATCCGCCTGAGTGTTCCTTTCACGCCAGTGGCCATGGGAAGGCCCACGTGGGACATGCCTCCATCCCTTGTGTGGATCCTGCCTCATTCCTGGTTCCTTCGCTTCGTTCTGAGAGCCGTCTGACACGACATACTGTTCCTGCTTCGACTCCTGATGGCTCGTTTCGACGCCCTCGTCTCCTAAAGCTTGTGTTGGCTGCTCTAGTACTTCAGCTAAATGTCCGTCCCGGTGTTCGCTGGTGTCCTGCGGTACTCCATTGTTTCTGTTACTTTCTTTAGCAGACACACTGAGTTTAGCAAAGTTCTCCAGAACAGGCAGAGGAACCAAATGAGCTGTGTGTCCTCCTCGTGCACCTCCTCCTTTTCCTCTACCTTTTCTGAATCCTCTAAACTCCACCTGCTGTCTCCAGGCATAAGGAGCGCGAGGAGCTCGGCGATGAGAAGTGCATGGGATGTTCTCTAACCGAGGAGGATGTGGGTTCTGATTGGAGCACTCAGGTGGGAGAGAAGGAGGGGGCAGCGGTTGAGTGAAGTCAGGATCTGCAGTATCAGCACAGGAGGGGTCTGAAGAATCAGCAGGAGCCTCAGAGAAGAGAAAAAAAAAAAAAAAAAAAAAGTATGAGGTGTGCAAGACCAGTGTGAGGTGTGCGAGTCCTGTATGAGACCAGTGTGAGGTGTGGGAGACCAGTATTAGACCTGTATGAGACCAGTGTGAGGTGCGTGAGACCTGTATGAGACCTGTGTGACGTTCTCATGATTACACTTACATGGTTGATGTGAACGAGGAAGCGATTAGACTCGGCCTCGGGGTCGATGACTCCTCCTTTCTCTCTCTGACGTTCCAGAATCTTCTGTAGCTCCGCCCACTTTGTTTTAAACTCTGCAGTCAATGATTGATCCTCCTTCTGTGAGTGAATAAAGGAGAGAGAAAGTGTGTTCAGTGTGTGTGTGCGCAGTGTGTGTGTTCAGTGTGTGTGTGCAGTGTGTGTGCGGTACCTCAGGGAAGCTGGGTAATGGAGATGAGAGCAGGGTGTCCAGGTCGTATCTCAGCGTCTCTCTGCACACAGGACACACCACACACAGCTCCTGGAAGAGACGACCCAGGGCTCTAACTGTTGCTATGGATACAGCTTGAGCTGTGCTAAATACTAAACACACCCAGTATGAGCGGGGGTGCGTCAGTGTGTACCTCATCATCTTCTCTGTCCCTGGTCTTATCCTCCTCCAGCTCCCTCACTCGCTCCTGCAGCTCCTCCTCTGAGTGTGTGATGTAGCGGCCCAGACAGTGGGAGTGGAAATAATGATAACAGCTCGTCTTCGTGAACACCTCGCCCTCCTGAACACCAACAACATCGCCATCATCAGACAGATACAGACAAAAAGGTACAGTGACAGACACACAGACACAGTCAGACACTAACAGATACAGAGAGAGAGACCGGGAGAGACAGACAGATACAGAGAGAGAGACAGATACAGAGAGAGAGAGACCGGGAGAGACAGACAGATACAGAGAGACAGACAGATACAGAGAGAGAGAGAGACCGGGAGAGACAGACAGATACAGAGAGACAGACCGATACAGAGAGAGAGAGAGACCGGGAGAGACAGACAGATACAGAGAGAGAGAGACCGGGAGAGACAGACAGATACAGAGAGAGAGACAGACAGATACAGAGAGAGAGACAGACAGATACAGAGAGAGAGACAGACAGATACAGAGAGAGAGACAGACAGAGACAGAGAGAGAGACAGACAGATACAGAGAGAGAGACCGGGAGAGACAGACAGATACAGAGAGAGAGACAGACAGATACAGAGAGACAGACAGGGAGAGACAGACAGACATCTACCTTAAAGCTGTATAGGCAGATTACACAGTTGCCATGAGGAATGTTGCTGTCAGTCAGGATCTCTTTGGCTTTCTTTGAAGAAGATCAGAAAAATTTAGAGACACTGAAATGACCGGATACAGATGAGTGAGCACACACACACACACACACACACACACACACACACCTGGATGAGCTGATAAAGCACAGGTGTTCCTACACACTCCTCAGCCTCCAACTGTAGACTGCGCTGTAAACTGCAGATAAACAGGAGAAACGGATTAAACTCACACTGCGCACACACACTTTTACACGCGCGCACACACACTTTTACACGCGCGCACA
>JAAIIK010025156.1:0-32620 GCA_014706435.1 Silurus glanis
CTCACCACATCCATGAACCTCCTCCTTGGCCTTCCTCTTTTCCTCCTACCTGGTGTCTCCATCCTCAGCATTCTCCTACTGATATACCCCATGTCCCTCCTCTGCACATGTCCAAACCATCTCAATCTCACCTCCCTCACCTTGTCTCCAAAACGTCCTACATGCGCTGTCCCTCTAATAAACTCATTTCTAATCCTGTCCATCGTCGTCACTCCCAACGAACATCTCAACATCTTCAGCTCCTACTGACTTTCATTCCCCTTCTCTCCAGCATGTACCTCCACCTCTCCAGGATCTTCTCCACCTGCTGATCACCCCTACACCATTTCTCTTTCCATCCACACCATGATAGAACAGTTTAAACACCTCCAATGTTCCTGAACACACAACATCTCTACCTTTCTCCTCTCCATCATATCAGCTATCTCTCTCTCCCTTTACGCTTCACTTCCAAACTGACCAGAAAACATTTCATTTAAAAAAAATTAATTTCCAACAAAGAAACAGGAAAAGAAATAAAGAAAAACATGACCGTTGTTTGTTTTCCAGTTTTTCTAAAAAATATTTTAATGCACCATTAATAAAGAATCCAACGCATTAATACAAGAGAAATATTGCAAATAATATTAAAATACATCAAATAAAAAAAACAACCAAAAAAAAAAAAAAACAATTAAGAGAAGTGAATGATCGGTGTATGTACAGTTGTTTCCGGCGATGGAGGGGAGGAAAAAAGTAGGAAAAAGGTAGAACATATTTACAGAGCGGAGCAGTGCGTTTCTACGAGAAACAAACACCTCTACAATATTTACAGTTTATTTTGGAGTTTTTTTGTTCTGTTTCGATGCACGAGTCTGTACTGATATTATTTATATATATACACACACACACACACACACACACACACACACACACACACACACACACACACACACGTCACATGGCGTCCTCTTGGAGAGTCGCTGAGCGCTTCGTTGTGGGGAAAAGAAAAAAAAAACTAAAGTGGGCGGAGCTTAAACCTGAAGGACCGAAGCGGCATAAAAAAGGTTTGAAATGTTATCAAATAAATCATGAAAATAAAAAAAATCCAGAAACCCTCCATTATTATTATTATTTTGCTGTAATTTAATTTTCTTTACAACCCCAGACTTCAGCAAACTGCTGTTCTAGCGAACCGCAAATATTTACACGTTTGCATCAGTAATACAAAAGAGATTTTTCTTCTTTATTTGTAATTAATGTTAAATGATAAATTCTGCAACCGATCCAATTTGTATAAACAGCAGAATTTATGATAATTATTAGTTACAACAAGGGGAGTTTATTAGATAAAAAAAAACACCGAGTTAAAAGTGATCTAATTACAGCTAACCGTAGCTAATTACGCTGATTAGCGTGGCCGTTAAACATGGTATTAACGAGGGGATCATTTGCAACCTGTTGAGTTAAACTACAGGAGCTGTGTGAGCAGAGGAGCCTTGTGTTCTAGTGACAGAAACCTTCCCTTTATTAATAATAATAATAATAATAATAATAATGCTTTCTAGAGTCGTTCACTGGAAAAAAAGCAAAAAAAAAAAAAAAAAAAAAAAAAGAAGCGCAAAATTAACAGCTGCCAAAACATTTGCACAGATCAGAAGGAGAGCGAATTTTGACACCAAAAATCAGACCCTTGCTGGGGGAAGAAAAAAAAAAAAAGAAATTTACATACGATGGGAATCAACCAATCAGAGCTTTTGTGACTCGATCTGGGAAAATGGCGTGGGGGGAAAACGGTGTCGCCATGGAGACAAACGTCTCCTCCTGTTACGTTACCCAGAATGCCATGCGTGTGTCCGTCCTGCGGTTGTGGAGGTGGGAGGGCTGAAAGAGTGAAAGGGGCGGGGTTTTCAGTTGAGCGTTCCTCGGCAGTTCTCCGTCCCACACAGACATGGGATCTTGTTCTCCTCGATGGGGAACTTGTAGTCGTACGTGATCTCCTCGTTCACGGCGATCGACTGCTTGGAGTAAATGACGATCTTCTTCTGGGACTCGATGGTGATCACCTTCGCGTAGCAGTTCGGCTGAACGAAGGAATGAACGAAGAAAAGTTAGCGAATGATTTTTGCTGCTTTAATAAGTGCACTGTATAAATGCTAAACGTCTTTGCTAGCTAACTTGTTTAGCTACTGATGTCAAGGAATGTAGCATTAGCCGGCTAATGTTAATACAGGTAGCGAGCTTAACTTTAAATCATAATTATAATTTAATTAGATACAATTAAATAAATGTAATAATAAATGAATTAAGAATCACGTTATGTGCCACTACACTGGGTTTCTATAAGAAACTAAACGGAAATGAAAACTCGAGCGTGTTTAACAGTAGCTTTAATTACAGATTAAACCATGTGCACGTTTGTTCAGATTTCGAATCTTCACCTCAGTCCACTGGAAGCGGTACGACCTGACATTTACATGGTACGAGGTGGTATCAAAAAGCTTCAAGTCCAGTTTTGCAACTTGCCAACAGATGGCAGCACAAGGCTGCACGCACAGTCACAGGGAGCACCAAACTTCGTAAGTCAGAGCAAATGTTTGGCGCACGATGGAGGAGAATCCGACTTTACTCAATAAATACAAATAGAAATAAGTGAATAAAAGCAGGTGTGGTCAATTAAACAGGTTTTTTATGTGCCCCAAAATGAAGAGAAATGTTCAAAATGAATAAACAAACAGCAGCAGGGGTTCTCCAAGAGCTTCATTATTATCAGAGATCTTCTCTCTCTACCTCTAATAACTTCATATTAACATAGACGAGTCTGTGGCTTTCAGAGTTTGTGAATGACATCATTGCGAGCTACAAGTTGCTGCTCAATATACGAGTTCAATGCAGCCTGCACACACACACACACACACACACACACACACCCCCCCTCTCTGCTTCTGTACACTCAGCAGAGTTCACATCATGTGACTGGAACATGACAAATTGTGAACTAAAAATAACACCTCTGTACTGTTGGGTGTGTTGAAGCTCAAAAGTTTAAAGTGAAAACCAGTGTGTGTGTGTGTGTGTGTTCGTTCTGAACCATTTTCTGAAAATTGCCAAACACTGTTCTGCATCTATATGAGGTGGAATCTAAAAGTTTCAAGACTGGTTTTCTAACACGCCAACAGATGGCAGCACGAGGCTGCACACACAGTCACAGGGAGCACCGACCCCCATAAATCAGTGTGCCGCTGACATCATCAGGAGCCGTGCGACAGGTGCTGTTCTGATCACGTGCGCACCCTGCCACCGCACTCCTCACACGTGAGTTTCTCCAAGGAACACTGGGGGCGCTCTATTGCTGTGCAAGGGGACTATTTTGAAGGTGATTGCGTGAAAGCGTAGATAAAGTACTGAACAGAGCTAGTTTTTTTGCTACCCCTCGTATGTGTGTGTGTGTGTGTGTGTGTGTGTGTGTGTGTGTGTGTGTGTGTGTTCTCACAGTGCAGCAGTGGTTGATGAAGCGAGCCAGGTTCCCACACTTGGTGGCGTCGATGATGGTGTCGTGGTCGACGCGGAACAGGTAGCTGCTCCCGATGCCTTCCTGAGCGTAGCGCTTCTCCCGATTATCAGCGACCATCTGAAACACATCACACACATGGATCAGAATCACGGTCCAGATCTTCCACAGCAATCTGAGGGAACGTGGAACTCGTCTGAATGCTCATTAACCAAAACATACTTATATAATTACAGATATTTAGTCTATACACAACCAAATGTTTGAGCATTTCATGATTCGTTTAACGTAGTGACCTAGTGATCTTTTTGAACATCTCATTCCACTCTCCATGTGCTGTTATAATAACCTCCACTCTTCTGGGAACGTGTTCTACTAGATTTTTGTGGAGATCTATTACACCACAAGGATGTGTGCTAGTACAGTTGCACAGTGGCGGAACATTCCCAGGTAATTTCCAGAAACTTTCTATGTGAACTTGGAAACTTACCAGGAATTTATAAGAAATGTTTATAAACTGTATCATAGTGTATTTGTTGGGTTATAAGTGGACATGAATGCAAACTAATACAGATTTTTTTAAAAAATGACACTTTTGATTTAATAGTTTACACACGGCATGAAATGAAGAAATGATGTGTATGTGATGGAGGAGTGTACAGTGCTTGTAGGGGGCGTGGCCTCAGTAACCCTGTTTAAGTTCCCTGTTATTGTAAATTCCTGGTTTATTCCTATTAATTCCCATTAATTCCCATGGAAAGTTAACAGTCTTGAAAATTACTGGAATTTTACAACCCTAAACTTGATGGATCTTTATGGGCGATGTAGAAGACATTACCACGTGCGGTTTAATTACGTTAGCGGGTCATGTGACCATCACAGGAGAGAACTGAAGCTGTGGATTTACCTGTCTGATGTTCTGGCCCACGTACTCTATGACCATCTCGTCTGCGGCGATGGGCTCCATGGCGAACAGACCCCACTCGTGGATGCGGCTGCGTCCGAAGCGCAGTTTCTTCTTGCGGAACTGCAGACAAAAACCCATATCATTTATTATCAGAGTGTCCAGATGTTCATTTGTTTCCAGATGTGATGCAGAAGATCATTGTGGTGATTATTTTGACAGTATAAAGTCTAGTGAGATAACATGAGGTATTTCCACATCACAAAGATCTTCAGAAGCTCAGCTGGAAAACAGGATCAAAGATTAATCTCCTTGAACTTTGAATGTTGCTAAAAACACAAACGTCTTTTGTTATCGATTAAAGTGGCGATGTGTAACATTAACAGCCCCTGTTATGCAAATCATTCACAAATCTACACACACACCCCGAAACACACCCTTGAGTTTAAACTGCGGATCCCCTACCTTACCTTTTATGGACAAAAGGGATGGAGGTGATACAGAGAGAGGACCAGAAACAATCTACAGTTAACAACGGTATAATTATACGTATAATAGAGGATTTAAAACAGTATAAATCATACAGACTGACGCTTTAAATTTAAATTGACCTCTGAACTTAAAAAGTATTTAGAAACAAAATACATTATTAGAAGGAGGGTTGAAGTTTGTTTAAACTCAGGCATGACAAGGTCAGCAGACACTCCATAATCAGAGCTGTGTGTGTGTGTGTGTGTGTGTGTGTGTGTGTGTGTGAGAGATAAGGCAGTCTGAAGGCCGTGGAGCGAGGTGTCACCTTAAGCTGGTTAAGTTTGAGAAGGTCGGAGTCCATGACAGCAGGCGTTCCGATGGCACTGAGGAGACGCCTCTGCTCCGAACGTCTCTCCGACAGCACACGGTTTGAACCCTGAGAGAGAGAGAGAGAGAGAGAGAGAGAGAGAGAGAGAGAAAGAGAGAGAGAGAGAGAGAGAGAGCAAACAGCAGAGTGTCAGAACAAACCTAAAACATAGAACAGTGACAGTCTCAAATCGTACCACCATGGAGAGCGTGCTGATGGGGGAAACATCAAGCAGGACAAGAGAGCTCTCCAGGGGGTGGTACGATCATCTGAGGGTCCCGTCTGCACGAATCTACAGCGAGCCGAGCTGAACCAAGACTTTATTAAAAGTTGTCTGACCAACACAGAGAGAACGAGAAGTATTCTTCAAGTATTGCATTTGAGCTCTCAATCAGAACACCACCAAGCAAGAGCTCGAACTGGTCAACTGGTTTTATTCCAAAATAACCTGCCTCTGATCTCTGTATTACACTTCTACTGTAGATTATACTGGTGTGTACATTCACAGCTTTTAGTAGACATCCATTTACACCACTACGAGCGTGCCCTCTAGAGGCGAATCAGTACTGTTTTATTTTGTAATACATTTCAGTACTATTTTTGTGGTTTTTAATTGATTTGATTCAGAATCCATTTTAAAATCGGTTGATTAATCGATTATCTGCAAGTACGATCCAACCTCACAATCTGAATCGATAAATCACCAATATAATCAAAAACTTTATAACAAAATCATGGAAATTAAAATAAAGATATAATCCTGCAATATTCTTAATGTAAAAATGTTTTGGACTCCACTGTGTTGCAGCATATTTTAGAGGTAAAAAAAGGAACAGAGGTGTCTGAGAACTCGTACTGCCACGTCGTAGTCCATGGCTTCCTGCAAGGCCTCGGGGAGGTCCAGGTCCAAGTACACGTCCTTCTCTTTGCGGCTGATGGCGTAGTAACCCTCGCTGCGGGCGCATCCCGTTACGTGTTGCCTCAGCTGCCCGCCCGCCGCCTTCTTCTTACGCCGTGGGTTCGGGATGTTAGTGAGTGCAGACGGGGGTCAAGGGTCACAACTTACAAACACATCAGCACTGAATAATGACCAAGACACTGGGTTTAAAATGCAAATACTGTGACTAAACCAGACACTTTTATAATAATAATAACGTTTGGTCATGCTGTAGCTATGATGATTATGAGTGGACAGGATGTAGAAGTCTATCTGAATGATTAAAGTGTAAAATCTAAAACAAGTCTATAAAAACGCTCTGAATAAACGCCCCACGTCTGCTGCCACTAGGGGGCGGTATCGCTCTCCAGCAACCAGGAACCTCAGAGCTTTTATCTATTTATTAAAAAGACAAAAGACTATATATATATATATATATATATATATATATATATATATATATAAATAAAGATATGAGAGGGCTCCTAATGAAAGCATATCAGAAGGATATTGGTGTGAGGAACCCAGTGAGTGTCATTGAGCCAGTCCAAGTTGTGGTCATCCTGCAGCAGCTTCTCGTACGTGACCTTCAGCAGACGCATGTCCTCCTGGTCCAGCCCGGTGTTCCAGATGTCATACAGGATGGTCATCTGTTCGAACTCGCTGCGATGCTTGTAGAGTAGCTGAGCAACGAGAGGAGGCGGGGCCAAACTGGACTTCCTCTGCGTGGATGGCGTGACTCCGGCTTCCTGTAGGAAGAGACGCTCGCTCTTCCTCACCTCGTCACGTTCGAACCCTATGTGCTCGTCCAGGCCGAAGTCAGAGTCCACCGAATCGGAGGTGGAGCTGGAAAGATCAGCCGTCTCCAGCTGCTCCACATCTACGTCCTCCTCCTGGACCAGGTCCTTAAATCAGACACAAATCAAACAATTTTAGACGGATAATTAGAGGTCGACCAATGAATTTATTGTTTGACTACCCGGAAGCTGGAAAAACAATCGGTGTGGATTTTTGCCAATAGTTCCAGCCAATAATCCATTATCAGAAAATACGGTATCAGTAAAATCCAATATCGGTCAACCTCAAGTTCCAGATATGATGCATAAATTTAGTTTCACAAATTTTCTGGACGCATCTCATTTGCACATATATCGGCCTCATATCCGTTTCGGTATCGGTATGCACTAAATTCCCATCGTCCATTTGCACAATTGTTACTATTTGCACTTCTGGTAGATGCTGAACTGCATTTTGTTGCTGTGTACCTGCACTGTGCAATGACAAAGTTCTATCTATCTACTATTACTACTAAAGCATTTATTAACTTCAGTGAGTTACAAATAAAATTATACATTATAGTGTTATTATTTCACCAAATACACACAGTCATGTTTATAACGGCCAATTTAGCACGGACATTACATTTATTTTAATATTTTTTATTTTACATTTTTGTAATAAAGTTCTGTTTTATTTTACAAGCAGTGTTTTGTTTTTATCAGTTGAGAGGGCGGAGTTATACCAGAGTGCACTGAAAGGAAATAAATGACACTTCTGAAGTGTTTCTCAAAGTCCCACGTTTTCTAAAGAAGCACACGTTTGACATCAGTGACGTGTGAAGCACGCGACAGTAAAACGTCACAACTAAAGTGCTACTGTACTCTTTAAAATAATAATAATAATAATAATAATAATAATAATAATAATACTATAATATATAATATAATAATAATACTACTACTGAGACTTGAGAATGAAGTGAAAGAACGATTTCTCCCAAAAACTCAGGAATGGAGAGAAGTTAAAACCCTACATACCTCTAACTTCCCTTTCCTCTGCTTTTTGCTGTGGTCCTGCTTCTGTTTTTTAGATGCTGGCAGCACCTCCACGTTCTCCTTGTCTTTCCGAGTCCTCTTTTTACTCTTCCCTTTCTCCAGGGATTCCTCCTTCTTGAAGGTGCCTCTGCGTTTGGAGACGGGGCTGAGCACCTGCACGTCTGCCGAATCTCCGGCCTCGTCCCCGACGAGCCCCACGCCGCAGGACTCGGGCGTTTCTGCCTGAGATTCCCCGATGACCTCCTCGGGAGCCTCCTGGACGCAGTGCTGATGGAAGTCTGTAGGGAGCATCACTGCAGCGTCCTGTTTCGTCCTCTTTTGCCCAGCAGAGGACGCAGGAGAAAGAGGAGTGACGAGGAAAGGCGGGGATTTAAAGTAGTTGTGCTCCTGGAGGACGAACATTCCACCCAGGTCTAACGATACGAGACGGGTTTCTTCATCCCCCACGAGTTTGTGCTCTTCGGCTTCATCCGATGTCTCCGTCTCTTCGGAGTCCACGTCTTCGTCCATCTCGGCAGCCACGTGGGCCAGCACGGAGAGGTCGGGCGTGGACGCTAGCTGCAGCAAACTGGACACTCCGAGCTGCTCCCTGAGCTTCATTCTCTGCTCCAGAAGCTCCTCTTCATCTACGTCATCATACTCATCCTCCTCCAGGAGCAACGGCGTGGAGAAAGCAGCTATGTTGGCAATTCGAGGCCTGCCGCGTGGACGCCCTTTCTGATTGGGCGTAGGTGGGAGAGGGGCGGGATCCTCGTAGGCCATACGGACCAGAGAGGCGTGGTCCAGAGGAAGGTTCTGGACTGTGAGACAAACAGGAGTGGGAGGGGTTCTGGGAGACTCTTTGCCACGTCTGGAAGGAGATTTGGCCGGGGTTGTCTGTGGGGACGGAGAACGTTTTCGGGGTTCCTCCGGACGCAGGGAGCGCACGGGAGGAGGGACTGTGAGAACAGAGGTGGGTGGGACTGTGAGAACAGAGATGGGCGAGGCTGCAGGGGGCATTGGCTTGGTTGGGCGTGAAGCGAACGGGCGGAGCATGGGGGCAGGTTTGGAGGTGCAGGTGGGGGTGACAGTGGTGGGCGAAGATGAAATGAGCTGATCTGGAGGTTGGGATTTGACTGGAGAGAGAAGGAGGGATGGAGAAGGGGCGGAGGCAGGGGAGGGAGAGAGAGGTGCAGAGGGGACGTGGATGGAGGGTTTGGTTTCGCTCTCCTCCGTGGTGAAGGACACGGTCTTGCGGCGCTTCTTCAGAGGAGGCAGGATGGGGGAGGACGGCCGAGGACCAGGAGGAGATGGAGGCCGGTGATCTGCAGATACAACAGGGGCAACCCTGTCCTCTAAATAAATAAATAAACAAACAGATAAATAAATACACATCAGTCATAAAACTAAAAAAGTGGAAATTCTCATTTAATCCTATTAAAGAATCACAGAATCATTTATATTTACATCAGTACAATTAATTATTATATAACAAAAATCACAATAAATAATCTTTCATTTGTTTTGTGGGTCTTTTTTATTATTAATAAAAAAACTAAAATCAAAAAGATTAAAATAAATATTGCTAGAAAGATTTAATTAATTAGTTATTTAATTACAAATTTATCATCATTTATTATTTAATATATTTATATTATTTAATCTTTTCTTTTTCATTATTTAAATGTAACTATAATGTTTTATACTTTTTACATATTTAATAATAATAAAAAATGTTAAAAATTAAAATGACAAAGATCAAAGAAACTTAATGTTGATTAGAAATGACTGTAGATTATAAATGTCATGTTTTCAATTGTATTAATTTTTTTCTAAAAGTTCCCCTCTGACCTTCTTTGACCTCTGTAGCAGCCACAGCAGGCGACTCGCCGACCCTTGTCTTCTCCCTGTGACGTAAAACAGAAAAATAAAACGTGAAATAACTGAAAGCCGTTTCCTCTGATGGTTCTACGCTTAACTCTACACACTTGTCCTTCGCCATGGCAACGCTGTCCATCGTCGACTCGTCCATCGTGTCCAGGGCCTCGCTTTCATCCGCTCGCTCCGGCTCCTCTTCGTCGTCCTCGTCTGAGGATGAAGACGATGAGGAAGAGGACGAGGACAAGCTTCCAGATGAAGAGGATAGACTCTCGTCATCACTGTCTGCGCTGAGGGCTTCATCTGGGGATGGAAAACACACCAGCAGGTGTTTACACTGTACAGTTCAATAAAACCGATCATTATTTGGGCATAAGTGAAACTTTAACGCTGCTCACCCTCAGACCCGTCCTTCTCGCTGTCTTCATCTTCCTCCTGAACACAGAAAACACAACATTCATCATATTTCTATACAAAATCCAGATCACATTTCTAAAGAAACAAACCACCTGAGCTTCCATCGTAAAGAGCAATGCTGCCACCTACTGCTCACTCCACATAATGACACCAAATAAACACGTTTCATTTCATTATCAGTATTTGCCCAAAAGTATATGCACCCCTGACTGTCAGACCCAAATGCTGTTCTTCCACAAACGCACAGCTGTGTGGAACATGTGTGTGTGCGAGAACAATAACATTTCCTTAAGAATCCACAACAGTTCATGATGCCCCTATGTACAAAGAGATTTCCATAAAGTGTTGGTGTGAAGATTAGAATATAAGAAGGTCAGGGCTCTTTGCAGGACACTTGACACCTCTGGGATTAATATATATAATATATATTAATATATATAGGATCTTACTAATGCAGTTCTGATTATGGTTTACAGTTTTTATTGCTTATTTTAGCTTCTAGTCTTTGGAGGTCCTCCAGGGGAAAGAGCTACTCGCTAATCTCAACTCTCTGAAGACTAGTTACGATGGTGTTAAGCAGGTAGGTCAGAGTGTGTGTGTATTGTTCCTTATTTGCTCTCCTCCCTTCCTTTTTTCTTTTCTTTTTTTCTCCCTGAGAATGACTGCTTTTGGTTTAAATCAATTCATAGATCAACCAAGCGTGAAGGAGTTAGAAGGGTGTTGGATTATTTTCTAATTGCTCAGTACTATGAGATTTCTGTTTATACAATGCAGCGTAAAGAGGAGATACATTCTGGAGTGAGTTAGATGAAGTGGTAGAAGATGAACCTGGGAATGAAAGATTGGTAATTGGGGCAGACTTTAATGGGCATGTAGGTGAAGGGAACAGAGGTGATGAGGAGGTGATGGTAGGTATGGTTTTGAGGAGAGGAATGTGGAAGGGCAGATGGTGGTACTATGACTGGTAAAGGGAGAGAGGAAGCTGATATGATGGAGAGGAGAAAGGTAGAGATGTTGTGTGGAAAGGGAGTAAGACCAGGAACATTGGATGTGTTTAAACTGTTCTATCATGGTGTGGATGGAAAGAGAAATGGTGTAGGGGTGATCAGCAGGTGGAGAAGATCCTGGAGAAGTGGAGGTACATGCTGGAGAGGTGGAGAATGAAAGTCAGTAGGAGTAAGACAGAGTACATGTGTGTGAATGAGAGGGAGGGCAGTGGAGGGGTGCGGTTGCAGGGAGAAGAGGTGGAGGAGTTCAGGTACCTGGGGTCAACAGTGCAGAGTAATGGAGAGTGTGTTAGAGAAGTGAAGAAAAGAGTGCAGGCAGGGTGGAGTGGGTGGAGAAGAGTGATAGCAGGAGTGATTTGTGATAGAAGAGTATCTGTGAGAGTGAAAGGGAAAGTTTATAGGACTGTGGTGAGACCTGAGATGTTGTATGGTTTAGAGACAGTGGCATTGAGTAAAAGACAGGAGGTGGAGCTGGAGGTAGCAGAGCTGAAGATGTTGAGATGTTCGTTGGGAGTGACGACGATGGACAGGATTAGAAATGAGTTTATTAGAGGGACAGTGCATGTAGGACGTTTTGGAGACAAGGTGAGGGAGGTGTAGGACCACACCAGGAAGGAGGAAAAGAAGAAGACCAAGGAGGAGGTTTATGGATGTGGTGAAAGAAGACATGAAGGTAGTTGGTTTAAAAGAGGCAGATGTAGAGGACAGGGGGTATGGAGACGGATGATACGCTGTGGAGTCCCCTAATGGGAGAAGCTGAAAGAAGAAGAAGAAGAAGAAGCGTAAAGAGCAGATAGTCGTGTTTAGGGGCAGGTTTGATTGGTAAGGGGGTATTTCCTCCTATGGAGGCCGAATGCATTTTAATCGAATGTTCATTCATTCATTCATTCATTCATCTTCTCCCGCTTTGCCGCTAATTCGGGTCGCGGGGGCAGCAGTCCAAGCAGATTCCCCAGACACTTCTCCGTGTCCAGGGATCGGGCCGCCAAGGCCCCCGCCCTCGACCGCTGCCCGATCCTCTCAGCACCGGTCCCCCACGGTCCCTCCTGCAGGTGGTGAGCCCACGGGAAGGCGGCCCCACGTCGCTCCTTCGGCGCCATACCGGGCGACGTCACGGTCCTTGATCTATTTTTTTCTCGTAAGGGTTTTTTGAACCGCTCTTAGTCTGACCTGTCGCCTAGGACCTGTTTGCCTTGGGAGACCCTACCAGGGGCATATAGCCCCGGACAACATAGCTCCTAGGGTCATTCGGGTACTCAAACCCCTCCACCACGTTAAGGTTAAAAGCTATAGGAGAGTCATGTGGTATCGAGTGGTTTTCACTAGAGGTCGACTGATTAATCGGGCTGATTTTTGCCATTTTATTTAATTGTGGAGGTTAATTGTGGAGGTGTGGCAGAATGTTTCATCGGAAAGTCTATATAGTTTTAGTAAATCTTTGAGTAAAATATTTAATGCGGTGTGAATGAATGAATTAATGTGTGACTGTATAATTCAGAGATCTTTTCAGGGGTCTGGATGGTATTCAAGTCCACGTACCTTCTTTTTTCTACACTTCTTTTCACAATAGTTGGTGTGATACATTGCATCTGTTGACACGTGAGTCGTGGCGTCGTTAATAAACCGGTTCGTCTCGTGTGTCTTTGTTATTTCTCCCCCTTCTTTAAAAGTGGGCTTCGTAACATCCTGGACAGACGTCTGGAGTGCACACACCTTTTCAGAAGACGACTCATCAGACGTCTCCTCTCCTTCACTGTCCAGCTCGTAAGGTTTACGGGGTTTGGGTCTTTTCCTCCTCTGTACCACATTCCGCTCGGCTGCTCGGGTCTCCTCCGGCCGGCTCGCACTGTCCGACACTTTACCCTGGTACGAGTCTGAAAAAACACACACACACACACACACACAACATAAAGAGCGCAAACATGACACCCACACACACGTCCACGTCCACACCCACACACACACACACACACACACACACACTGATCCGAACTGGTAAAACCGTGTCAGTTCTACCAGTGTTTTAGTCAGAAAGAGAAATGTTTTTATTTCTATGTAACTCTGAGTTTGTTGAAGCTCTAATAAGACATGATACAGTGCAGAAAGATTCACAGAGCTTCACTTAGTCCACATTTTATCATCTTACAGCTTTATTTCAAAACAGATTACATTCATTATTTTCCTCAGAATTCAACCCAGCCATTAGGAAGGCACAAGCCAGTGCACTCTTAGTGCCGGTCCCAAGCCCAGATAAATGGGGAGGTTTGTGTTATGAAGGTCATCCACCGTAAAAAATGTGCCAAATCGAACATGCGTGTCACGATTAAGAATTTCATAGCGGATCGGTCGAGGCCCGGGTTAACAACGACCACCACAGGTATCGTTAGCCGACAGGGTACCGGTGGAAATTGGGCTACTGTTGGCCGAAGGAGGAGAAGGAGAGGAGGAAGACGTCTACAGAGGCGACAGGGAAAGGAGAAGTGGAGGAGAATGGAGGAGAAGTGGAGGAGAAGGAGAGGAGGAAGACGTCTACAGAGGTGACAGGGAAAGGAGAAGTGGAGGAGAGTGGAGGTTCAGGTTGGTACTTTAAATATTGGTACTATGACTGGTAAAGGGAGAGAGGGAGCTGATATGATGGAGAGGAGAAAGGTAGATATGTTGTGTGTTCAGGAGACCAAGTGGAAAGGGAGTAAGAGCAGAAACATTGGAGGTGTTTAAACTGTTCTATCATGGTGTGGATGGAAAGAGAAATGGTGTAGGGGGGATTCTGAAGGAAGAGTACAGTAAGAGTGTAGTGGAGGTGAAGAGAGTTTCTGATAGGGTGATGAACGTGAAGCTGGAAGTTGAAGGGATGATGATAAATGTCATCAGTGCCTATGCTCCACAAGTTGGCTGTGAGATGGAGGAGAAGGAAAGATTCTGGAGTGAGTTAGATGAAGTGGTAGAAGGTGAACCTAGAAATGAACGATTGGTGATTGGTGCAGACTTTAATGGACATGTAGGTGAAGGGAACAGAGGTGATGAGGAGGTGATGGTAGGTATGGTTTTAAGGAGAGGAATGTGGAAGGGCAGATGGTGGTAGATTTTGCTAAAAGGATGGAAATGGCAGTGGTGAACACTTATTTTAAGAAGAAGGAGGATCATATGGTGACGTATAAGAGTGGAGGAAGGTGCACACAGGTGGACTATGTTCTATGCAGGAGATGCAACCTGAAGGAGATTGGAGACTGTAAGGTGTTGGCAGGGGACAGTGTAGCTAGACAGCATCGGATGGTGGTCTGTAGGATGGTTTTGGAGGTGAAGAAGAAGAGGAGGAGATTAAGGACTGAAAGAAGAATAAGATGGTGGAAACTGAAGGAGGAAGACTGTAGTGTGAGGTTCAGGGAAGAGGTCAGACAGAGGCTCGGTGGTGGTGAAGAGGTGCTGGATGATTGGGAAACTACTGCAGGAGTGATGAGTGAGGCAGCTAGAAAAGTACTTGGTGTGACATCTGGAAATAGAAAGGAAGAGAAAGAGACGTGGTGGTGGAATGAGGAAGTGCAGGAGAGCATAAGGAGAAAGAGGTTAACAAAACAGAAGTGGGATCGACAGAGTGATGAGAAAAGTAGGCAGGAGAACAAGGAGATGCAGCAGCAGGTAAAGAGGGATGTGGCGAAAGCCAAGGAAAAGGCATATGAGGAGCTGTAGGAGAGGATGGACACTAAGGAAGGAGAAAAGGATTTGTAGCGATTGGCCAGGCAGAGGAACCGAGCTGGGAAGGATGTGCTGCAAGTTAGAGCAATAAAGGATGGAGATGGAAATGTGTTGACTAGTGAGGAGAGTGTGTTGAGAAGATGGAGGGAGTATTTTGAGCAGCTAATGAACGAGGAAAATGAGAGAGAGAGAAGGTTGGATGATGTGGAGATGGTGAAGCAAAAAGTGGATAGGATTAGTAAGGAGGAAGTGAGAGCAGCGATTAAGAGGATGAAGAGTGGAAAGTCGGCTGGACCAGATGACATACCGGCAGAAGCATGGAGATGTTTAGGAGAGATGCAGTGGAGTTTTTAACCAGATTGTTTAACAGGATTTTGAAAGGTGAGAAGATGCCTGAGGAATGGAGAAGGAGTGTGCTGGTACTGATCTTTAAGAATAAGGGAGATGTGCAGACCTGCAGTAACTACAGGGGAATTAAGTTGATCAGTCACACAATGAAGTTATGGGAAAGAGTAGTGGAAGCCAGGCTGAGAGAAGAGGTGACCATCTGTGAGCAACAGTATGGTTTCATGCCGAGGAAGATCACCACAGACGCATTATGTGCTTTGAGGATGTTGATGGAGAAGTATAGAGAAGGTCAGAAGGAGCTGCATTGTGTGTTTGTGGATTTAGAGAAAGCGTACGACAGGGTGGAGAGAGGAGTTGTGGTATTGTATGAGGAAGTCAGGTGTGTCAGAGAAGTATGTGAGGGTGGTGCAGGACATGTATGAGGACAGTGTGACAGCAGTGAAGTGTGCAGTAGGAACGACAGACTGGTTCAAGGTGAAGGTTGGACTGCATCAAGGATCGGCCCTGAGCCCTTTCCTGTTTGCAGTGGTGATGGACAGGTTGAAGGACGAGGTCAGACAGGAGTCTCCCTGGACTATGATGTTTGCAGATGATATTGTGATTTGTGGTGAGAGTAGTGAGCAGGTGGAGAAGAGCCTGGAGAGGTGGAGGTACACGCTGGAGAGAAGGGGAATGAAAGTCAGTAGAAGTAAGACAGAGTACATGTGTGTGAATGAGAGGGAGGGCAGTGGAGTGGTGCGGTTGCAGGGAGAAGAGGTGGAGAAGGTGGAGGAGTTCAGGTACCTCGGGTCAACAGTGCAAAGTAATGGAGTGTGTGTTAGAGAAGTGAAGAAAAGAGTGCAGGCAGGGTGGAGTGGGTGGAGAAGAGTGATAGCAGGAGTGATTTGTGATAGAAGAGTATCTGTGAGAGGGAAAGGGAAAGTTTATAGGACTGTGGTGAGACCTGAGATGTTGTATGGATTAGAGACAGTGGCATTGAGTAAAAGACAGGAGGTGGAGCTGGAGGTAGCAGAGCTGAAGATGTTGAGATGTTTGTTGGGAGTGACGACGATGGACAGGATTAGAAATGAGTTTATTAGAGGGACAGCACATGTAGGACGTTTTGGTGACAAGGTGAGGGAGGCAAGATTGAGATGGTTTGGACATGTGCAGAGGAGGGACATGGGGTATATCAGTAGGAGAATGCTGAGGATGGAGACACCAGGAAGGAGGAAAAGAGGAAGACCAAGGAGGAGGTTCATGGATGTGTTGAGAGAAGACATGCAGGTAGTTGGTGTAAAAGAGGCAGATGTAGAGGACAGGGGGGTATGGAGACGGATGATCCGCTGTGGCGCCCCCTAATGGGAGCAGCCGAAAGAAAAAGAAGAAGATTTTCCTCAGAATTCTACAAAACAAAACCCATAATGACAAAGTGAAAGACGTTTGTTTGAAATCACATCACATGTACATTCGTTTTCACAGCTTTCGCTCAATACTTCAGCAGTTTCAGCACAACTTACAGCCCCAAGTCTTTCTGAGTTTGATGCTACAAGCTTGGCACCTATTTTTGGGCAGTTTGGCTATGTGTTTAAGGTCGTTGTCCTGTTGGAAGATGAACCAGAGCAGGTTATCATTAAGGACGTCTCTGTACATTGCTGCATTCATCTTTCCCTCGATCCTGACTGATCTCCCAGTTCCTGCTGCTGAAAAACATTCCCACAGCATGATGCTGCCACCACCATGCTTCACTGAAGGGATGGTATTGGCTCGGTGATGAGCGGTGCCTGGTGTCCTCCAGACATGACGCTTGGCATTCAGACCAAAGAGTTAAATCTTTGATTCTCATGGTCTGAGAGTCCTTCAGGTGCCATGTGGGGAAACTTCAGGTGGGCCGTCCTGTGGCTTTTACTGAGGAGTGAAAGAGCCACTCTCCTCTCAAGGTTCTCCTCTCTCCAAAGAGAAAGGCTGGAGTTCTTTCAGAGTGACCATCGGTTTCTTGGTCACCTCCCTGATGAAGGCCCTTCTCCCCGATCGCTCGGTTTGGCCGCTCCAGGAAGAGTCCCGGTGGTTCTAAACTTCTTCTGTTTATGGATGATTGAGGCCACTGTGCTCATTGGGACCTTCAGTGTTGCAGAAATGTTTGTCTCCCTCCCCAGATCTGGTCTACAGACATTTCCTTGGAGCTCATGACTTGGTTTGTGTTCTGACATGCACTGTAACCGTGGGACCTTCTATAGACAAGTGTGTGTCTTTCCAAATCCATGTCCAATCAACTGAATTTACCTCAGGTGGACTCCAATCAAACATCTCAGTGATGATCAGTGGAAACAGGATGCACCTGAACTCACTTTTGAGTGACATGGTGAAGGCTGTGAAAACTTATGTACATGTGATTTCTTTTTTCCTTTTTCATTTTTAATAAATTTGCAGAGATTTCACACAAACTTCTTTCACGTTGTTATTATGGGGTTTTGTTTGAAGAATTTGGAAAAAAAACTGAATTGAATCCATTTTGTAATAAAGCTGTAAGATAAAATGTGGAAAAAGTGAAGCTCTGAAAACTTTCTGGATGCACAGGGTTTGATTATTTACTGTTTTTACACATTAAAACTACTTTAAATCTGCAGTGTATTTCAGGCTGTTTTCATGTTTCATCACAGTCATGCGGTTTTACACACGTTTTTACACACCGACATCTGAACGCCTTCAGACCACAGGACGAGACGAGTAGTGAGAGGGACACGTATGACAACATGGAGGAATAAGTAAAGACACACAGGCATCTCAGATTCTCTTCATTTACTGCAACGAAGACAACAAACCTCCTCCTCCCTTGTGCCCTGAGCTCCACTGCATCATCTGCTTTACTCAGAATAATAAATGTAATCTAATAAATTAATTCCTCGTCATGTGAGCCACAAAGACCCTGACACTGTAGTACACACTCAGCCCGTGTGTTTATATCCTTTTACACCACACAGACCGCGTATAAATAACTTCTGACGCTTTGTGTGATGAAATATGTGCTCAGATGATTGTGAAGGTCTTGCTGTGCTCTTTATATGAAGTCTAAATATTTCACCTTCATCCTCCTCATCTGCTGGAGTCGAAGGTCTGACTCGTTTCAGTGACGCATCTTCTGCCAGCTCCTGAGGTTCTTTCCTTTTTACCTGTGAAATAACAGTTATGGTGAACACAGGCGTGGCTCTGACACTGCTGCGATCTTTCACATTGTATGCATGTTGTTTAGTCTCTTGAGCGCATTATTATTACACAACATACACAACCATGATAGAGGTATAAAAACAGAAAATAGAGTTCACGCAGTGTCACTTTAGTGAAACGCTAAAGAATCCACAGTGCTAGCGTTAGCCGCTAACCGGAAACACCAGCACTATGGATTCTTTAGCGTTCTTTAGTCCAGCTTCAAGAAGTTCTCTTAAAAGAAGAAAATCCTGACAATTCCACATGTTGAGGGAGTGAATAAATGAAGAAAGAAAGGAATAAATACATTTGTTAAAGCATGCTGAAATAAATAACAGTTAAGTAGATCATATCATTAAAATTAAATATTAAATGTAAAAAAAAAAAAAATTAAAAAAAAAAGAACACGTGTACACATCTGTATTTCCCCAAATGGGGTCCAATAAATGTAAACTATTTAAATACATTTTTCCATTTATTTAATTTTATTTGATCAATTTTATTTGCGCCAATTAAATTGATGACAATTTAATCACTATAATAAAATTTTTTATTGTATTTATTCTATTTTACTTTATAAAATATTACTTTTTTTATATTATTCAACCAGACATTTTAATTAAAATTGTTTTAAAAATGTAAACTGTTCAAATGTTAAGTTCATAAATGTTAATAATATTTAATAAAATGCTAATGAAATGTCGTTAAAAATGAACAGCAAGTTTATGTTTTGCATTTCATCCTGAACATAACTATATATATCTCTATACATCTATACCTCAGGTGAGAATAGCGCAGGTACCTTGAACGAAGGCAGACGGAGAGCACCACGCAGAGAGAACCCTTCCATGCCACCGCTCTTGGCCCAGTCTACCAGAGACATTAACGGCTCACGCGGCCGGCTACTGATCTTCTCTTCCTTCTTCTCCTCGTCCCGCACCACAGACACGGCCCTCATCGCGGTCTGGAACGGCTGAGAGACGGATAAAAGGATCATTGACCTGACTCAAGTGGATAAACATGTAAATGTAGGAAGTCAAGACCAAATGATTTTATAGAGGGCTGAGGAAAAACAGGAGCATCCACATAAAAAGGGTAAGACCTCACAGCAACGGCGCTCAAATTACGTGTACCCATAATGCACTGCGCCGACTGGAGGCGACGTGAGACTTTGCATAAGGGTGAGTGTATGTAAATCCTCAGTGGAGTGTGATGTTTACCCTCAGACTCATGAACGTTTGATGGTTAGGAGACGTACATTTAGCCACGCCCACAAAACCTGCTGAATACAATATGGTGACTAAAGTTACGTGGCTCAGACGCTGCACAGCATCAGATACATCAGATACCATCCACAGACTAATTAACATGATTCCTGTTCGACAAACCCGTCATTAAATTGTGGTGTATCTAGGGTTGAAAAATTCCAGGAATTTTCAAGACTGGAAATTTTCTGTAGGAATTAAAGGAAATAAATGTATGTCAAATGTAGTTTATATACATTTCCCCAAATGTCTAAGAAATTCCCATAAATTCCAATAAATTCCTGGTACGTTTTTAACTTGGAATATTTCCCAAATTCCGCAGATGAAATTCCCATAGAAAGTTTCCAGAAATTCCCCTGCAACCTACAGGTGAATCTGAAAAAAATCCTAAAAAGGTATAAAGATCCGGGGTTCACTATGATTTACATCTTCAGAAGATAGAACAGTTTTAGGGTTATTATAGTTTCTTGGTGTCTCACCTTGGCCTTCCTCTCTTTACGTTCCCACCATTCGTCGAACGTTCCGAAGGCGACGTTCTCCACCATCTTGCGGTTCAGGTCCCTCTGCATGATGTTCTTCATCTCGTCGATGAGAGCGGAGAGAACGAGCTGAACCGTCGCCTCGTGAGGGTTCTGCCCCATCATGGGCATGGCGTACTGCTCGTCGTCGACGCTCGGCACGGCGCCGTACGCCGGAGGCGGGTAGTGGGAGGGGTAGTGCTGGGGTAGGACGTGAGGAGGCCATGGGGAGTGAGGGGGCGGAGGCATGGCGTGGGGGTGGTGAGGGGGAATCTGGGCAGCATGAGGGTCTGGGTAGGGGTAGGTAGACATGTGAGGAGGCATGTAACGGTGGTCCTGGTCGTAGTGGTTCCCTGCAGCTCCATCTTGGTCCATATAGGGGTGGTGAGGGTGTGGTGTGTGCGGTGGAGGGGGCAGAGAGTGAATGTGGTAAGAGGTGGGGTAGTCCGAGCCGGGCGTGTGTTTTTCTCGCATCTGGTGCAGACGGCTGAGCATGTGTGCCTGCATCTGGAAGGACGTGCCGGCGTATTGGCTCATCAGCTCCACAGAGTTGGCGTAGTCGTAAAGGTGGGGGGGCATTGGGTACTCCGGGTGGAGCTCCATGTGCGAAAGGGGAGGGGGAACGCCCGGGGGAGGAGGCGGGGGCTGGAGAGAGAGGCCGGGTGGGGGAGGCGGGGGGGGGGGGGGGGGGGCAGGTGTGGAGGGTAGGAAGGCATGTGAGGAAGCGGCATGGAGGCGCTAAAGTGCTGAGTGCTGTCCGGGGGCGACCCGGAGGTGGGGTCTGCGCTCTGAGAGGGAAGAGCCGACTGAGACGACGGGACAGGGGAGGACGACGACGAGGCGTGGTGCTGCGTCACCGTAGTGATGCCACCTTCACCGTCGTCTTCGTCTGAGATCTCCATGTCTTCTCCGGAGGAATGAGGGGATGGCTAGAGGAGGAGGAAGAGATAATGATGATAAAAAAAAATAAAAAAAAGAACAGGTCAAACACATCACAACTCATCACGCATAAAACGTTCTCGCAGCATTTACTGACGGAGCGAAATAGACAGGTGCACCAACTAAACCACCGTAAACAGGATTTAAACACACCATGCTGACGGATGCAAGTCTGACAAATTTGCAAAGTTCTGGAAAGATCTAATCGAGTAAGATCAGACTTTATGGCAAAAAGTCTGGGATCTAATCAATCAAGTCAAGTCACGTTTATTTATATACAGCTTTACAGAAATCAACAGTCAAGGTGAATGGTGTGCATTTATCCCTGATGAGCAAGCCATGGCCAAGCCATAATCAATCTCCTGAGATTCGCTTTATAAAACCGCAGCCCTATTCGGACGATATTAGTTTCGATTGGGATCATTTCTACATTTTCTCTATAATCTATATTTGTGAGATCGGACACTACTGTCAGAGTTGTTGTTTAGAACGTTCCGACCAATCAGAATTAGGGTTGCAAAAAGGCTGATTTCTGGAAACTTTCCATTCTGGGGAATTTGTTTTAATTATCAGAAAGTTATTAGTTAGACATTTGTGGAAATGTATATAACCGTATCGTATACAAGCATAAATATAAACGTTTTGTGTGGTCAAAGGGGACATGCATGCAAACTAATACAGAGTTTTTATATTCGATTTTTGTCTTTAAGTATAATTGAATTGAATGATTTCTTACACACCAGAAGTTTTAACCCTAAAGTATGATATTTATGTGAATACTCTCCAGGAAGGACAGTTTCTGACATTATGTTCGAGATTGTAAGTTTTTTTTCGAGTACAGTGCATGTAGGGGGCGTGGCCTAATTCTTTTTTTTTTTTTTTTTACTATATTTAAGTTCCCTGTTATCAGCTCACCTGCAATTTAGTAAATTCCCAGTTTACTCCCATGGAAAGTTTCAAGACTTGAAAAGTCCTGAAATTTTGCAACCCTAAATTCGGAATCCATGATTCAGCAGCGCTGCAAGTGTTTCGCTGTGACTCACCTGGCGTTCTCCGTTGAAGGTGGGTGGTGTGTGTGCACCGGTCACCTTGGTGTCTGAAGCTGTGTGCTCCTCCTTTATGAGAACCTGCTGCCCCTGCGATGGCTCGGACAGCAATCCTGAGATGGAGGCGACAGAGGAGGCCATGTCCATAGGGCTTTTCCTTCCATCTGCTCCTCCTGCTCCTGCTGCTGGTGGTGGTGCCGTCTGTTTTCTCACTCTGTTCCTCCCATCCGTTCTCCTCTGCTGTCCTCCGCCCATCTCTCGGTCTCCGGCCTCTTCCCCTCTCTGCTTCCTCGAGCCTCCATCGTCCTTCTTTTCCTCGTCCTCGTCATCGGAGGCCAGGAAGGAAAACTTGGATTTTTGTTCCTTTAGCAGCATCTCAATGCGCGAGTCCAAGCTGCTACAGTGGTGAACAAACGGGAGGCTCTCGTTGGTGGAGTCCGGCTCTGGAGAGGAGGAGTCTCGCTGTGCGTGGGGCGGAGAAAGGGAGGCTGTAGAAGAGGGGTGGTGGTGAGGCAGAGAGGTGGAGGATGGAGATGTTGATGATGAAGGAATGGATGCGAGGGGTGGGGAGGTGGGTGGAGGGGTGCGAGGAGGTTGGGGCGGGGTGCTGGGGCGGCGTTTAGGTTTGCTCCATTGATCCTCGCGGACTGGACTGTCCTGCCCGAAGTCTAGGGAGCTCAGAGTTTCAGCCACCGCCGCCGCGATGACGGAGGCTGGAGGGAGTGGAGGAGGTGGAGGAGGAGGCGGGGGACGTAACGGCACATGGAGGGACCGATAATCGTTATCTCCACTTCCACCTGCTCTCTCTCCTGACCTGAAGGAGGGAGACGGCTCAAGGCGAGACGAGGATGGAGTGTCGTTGCTCGGCGGCTCTTTAGACGTGTTGAATCCTCCGTACGACGCGGGAGGAGGAGACATGCTGTTGGAGGAGCGTTGGCTGGAGCTGCTGTGGCCCCTATACCGTGGGTCCGTATTGTTCGTGTAATCCCTGTCCCGGTCCCTGCTGTCCCTCCGGCGCCCGTGGTGGTTGTGCGAGTGGTGGTGGTTCCGGTGCCTCCCGTGCTCCCTTGATGCTGAGCCGTCCCTGCGGTACGACCTGCCGTCCCTCTCCTCCCGGTGCGAGTGGTGCGAATACTTCGAGGAGGAGTTCACGTCCTGTTGGTGGTGGTAAGAGGCGCGCCGAGGCACTCCGTATCGCCCCCCGGAGTCTCGCTCCCTGTCTCGGTCTCGCTGCCCTCTGTCCCGATCCCTGTCCCGCTCTCGTTCGCCCACCGGTGGAGACTCGTACAGGGAGCCCGATGGAGGCATGTGAGGGGGCATGTGCATCGCGGCAGCACCGGCGTTTTGATAAGGGGGGTAGCAGGGAAGGGGAGGAGGAGGAGGGAACCCGGGGCGACCACGGTGGAATGCCGCGGGGTCTTGAGGAGGGACTCCGTGAGACTCATCGTAATAGCGAGGCTTGAACCCGGACGAAGACGACACGGCGGAAGAAGAGCAGGATGATGAAGGGAGCATGTCCTGCGCTGGGAAACCTCCACCCACAGGACCACCGCTGTAAGCTCCATGTCTGAAATAAACAAACAAAATAAAAAACTTATCACTTGAAAAAAAAATAAGAGAAATGCTGTCGTCCAGGAAGTGATGAGACAAAGCACCCACCTGCCACCGGAGTACCCCGAATCCTGGGAAAAGGGGGTTCCAGAGCGTGACGTGTACGGAGTCCCGCCCCCTTGCGAGGAGCACGACGAGCCGGGGGTGTACGGTCCCCCGAGGGAGGACGGAGGCGTGTCTAGACGCTGTTCCGTAAACCCGGTGTCCACGGAGCACGGGGTGGTGCTGCCGAGCGGAGGAACCGGAACCTGATCTGTGGAGAGCTTCCTCCTGATATCTGACGACTGACAGAGACCGATAGAAAGCAGGGCTCAATCAGAGCAGCAAACAAAAGTAAACAAAAGATCTCAAATCGATCACTACCAGCTCCTTAAACATCATCATGCAGGTTGTGTTTGAAGAAAACGGGTTGAACATAGCGGAGGAGAGCAGCGTGTGTACTCACAGTGTCGGGCTGAGCTGGAGCAGGGGGCTGAAACTTCTCGCTCAGGGCTTTTCCTCCAGTGGGTACAGTCTGGGGTGTGTACGATCCACTAACGATCAGGTCGTAATATTTCATCCTCTGCTGACCTACACGGCAGAGATACAGCAGTTTATTAATTACTAAATCAGACCATTGTTTAATTGATTACCGTAATTTCCGAACTATAAAGCGCACCCAAATATAAGCCGCACCCACTGAATCAGGGGTCTACACTGAAACTAATGAACTTTACACAGGCTTTAACAAAAGACACTAAATGCAATATGTTGCGCTTCCTTTAAGAGCAGAGCGGTATTTTGGGAATAGCATGCACTGCATTCTTCCGGTATTACTGCGTGTGTGGAGACTGAGGAATATGTCCTTTTTATTTTCTGATGCTCATTTCTAAGTTTCTTTGACTAACCCGTAACACTGTTGCCAAGAAAAATAAAAAAGCACGAGTTTTGGAAACCTGTCTGTGCTTATATGATTTCTGTTCTGGAGTTTTAGTGAGCTCTCCCTTCACCCAGACTCAACGCGCTACAACGGCTTGTATCTAAACAGTAGCCGACCAAGTAAGTCATTGTTCACTGTCTTCCGCCTTCATTTCACAACTACGGTGGTACCTTGACCTACGAGTGCATTAATGTACGAGTTTTCCGAGGTACGAGCGGTCACTGATGGAGAAGCGAAGCCAGAAAGCGAAGATTGTGATGAAAATTAAGATAAGCAAAGAAGAAAAAGTAAAAATTTTAAAGTTTAGGGATACGTAGTGTACAGGAGTGATAGTAGAAAACGAGTTTTCCCTCCGCCTTCGCTTATCGCCTCTGTAATATTTAAAACTAAAACGTTGTAGTAAGAACACCACCACAAATCACCACGCTGCTGTAAAGTGAACGTGTCAGGATTCGGGGGATTTTTCAGGTAATGCCCCACGTGGTTTTTTTTAAAACAGCGGAGACACGCTTTTGTGCGAGGTATTAAGATTTACACGTTTCTTCACTCGTTTCAACTTCTGTGGAACACCGTGCTCTGAATTCGTGAACGCTGCGGGTGGCGCTCTGATCGGTTAAACAAAAAAACAGTGAAACTCGATAATTAGATTTCGCGTATTGTTAAAACAACACCCCAAAAACGAGCGGTTACCATAGAAACAATACTGCCTGTGATTGGCAGCAGCACCAGGGACAGGGCTGCTGTAGAGACCAATGGGATGCGAGAACGCAGAAGCGGTGACGTGTAAAGCACATGTGGAGAACAAAACCCCTCGTTTCATTTTCAGAATCTCGCTAATTATTTGCATTTTGTTCCAGTTTAAAACGTTCAGCTTCGGTGTCAGTTTCGTGCTTATTTAACGCAGCGGAGCGTGACTTTTTCCTGTCACTCCCTGCGCACACGCATGTACCTTTGATGTCGAGCTGTGCGTGGACGATGTTGCCCATGACGGAGGTGTTGTGCAGGTGTTTGACGGTGTCTTTGGCCCCCCTGGTGCTGGTGAAGAGAACGCGAGCCAAACCCAGGTGCTTGCGTGTCTTGGGGTGGAACAGGATCTCCATTTCCTCCACCTCGCCGAATTTAGTGCACATCTCCAACAGGAAGGGCTCTTTGATGTTGTCGTTGAGCCGAGCAAACGTCACCTCCTTCAGCGGGATGGGACCCACGTAGTACTCGTCCAACTGACGGGACAGAGGTCACAGGAGTTCAGATTGTTTTTACAGTGAGACCGAGTCAGATTTTAATGTATAGATGGTAATAAACCTGATGTAATGATTTATGGAGGCGGAGCTTGATAGTTATAAATCTATTAAACTGTGAGTGTAAATTGGAGTACCTTAAATTTGGGCAAAGGAAGCAACATCTCTGTGTGTCTGGACCAGATCCTCCGAGGTCGAGGGTCACGTAACTCCCCCACAGGAGGAAACCCTGAGTCCTGAAAACCAGCAAACACAGTAAACCAGGTTAAACACACACAGGCGGCTCACACACTCGTGCTCCTTTTCAGTTCCGGGTGTTTAAAGGGGACAGGGGAGCGTACCGGGACGCTGAAGTGAATCCCATCGTATCTGTAGATTTTCTGAGCGACCCTGCGGATGGCCGGGTCCTGTAGGAGTTTGTAGCTCTTCCATTGCAGGCTGAGAGTTCGCTGGGTGTCCGCCCCACTGTCTGGATCCATGCTATAACTACACACACACACACACACACACACACACACACACACAGAGTAAGGAAAAGCTGATATTAGTCTCAGAAATCGATGTGACGTAAGATTTGACTACAGCTTATCTCAGCTCAAAAACAGTAGTGGGTGTTTAAATCTGTGTCTGTGTGTGTGTGTGTGTGTGTGTGTGTGTGGAGACACGGATAAAACCAGGAAACTTACTATAACAAACTGCTACTGTAGATAAGATACGCCCAAAGGGGGCAGGGCATGAATACTAACGTGAGCGTGTAATTGGACGATCATGACACTAGTGCAGTAGTGTGCAGACACTAGATTCATAGGAAGAAAAGGAGCGTTTATATCAGTTTACTTCCATCAAATCAAATCGCATCCAATATAAAGTCAAACTCAGGAAACACACAACAAAACCAACACTTTTACACTGTGCAGGCTGTCAATAAAAATTTAACTCTATAGCAGAACCACAGGATCCCAAATAAACCCACCACCACCACCACCACCACCAGGGGTACCTCTGGGCAGCATCATGTTACCCTGTGATCACCAGCTTTTCCTCAGTTTAGGGAACATTATTATGTGAACTCAGTTAACCAAACATCTAATCAACCATCTAACCAACCATCTAACCAACCAACCATCTAATCAACCATCTAACTAACCAACCAACCAACCAAACTTCTAACCGACCAGCCGAAACAATGAAGTCTGACGCTGTTTTCTCGGTTTATGGTGAAACGTGTAAATAGGTAAAGAATGCTACTGATTTATAATAAAATCGAGATAATGTGATTGTATCTGTGCCGTTAGAACTGGTTTTCTCCTCTCAGGTTTCTGAGAGATGATTCTCTTTAGCTCATTTACTCACTTGATTTACCTCAGAAGAGTTTCAGTGATTAAACACACACGCTCCCTTTCCCTTGTTTCACTTCTTTAAAGTTAGTTTTCTGCTTATTTTCTACTGAATTCTGACAAAATTAAACTAATTTCAGTGGGAAAAAGTAAATAAATAACAGACTCCGGCGGTCAGTCAGAATCATTAGCACAATGCTAACAACACTGCACGCGCTAAACTGCTAGTCCGGGTCCCTATATGAAGTAAATATAGTACTGTTTGAGATTTCGAGTTCAAATTAATGAAATATACACAGCGTCTTTAATGACAGTTTGCTTTTTAACACACACAGGCAGTGTTGTATAATACTAATATATATTATTATTATTATTATTATTATTATTATTATTATAGTACATCCTATAAAACACTAGTGTGTGTACACAGGGGAGTTAAAGCGGTGTGTGTGTGAGAGAGAAAGAGAGTCAGTCTGGACAGATTCAACACATAAATCCTATTAAACTTCGCCTGTATGTGAATATTATTTTATATAAAAATAAACCCTGTTATATTCCGGGCTGTGAGCGTGGTTAGCTAACGGGGCTAACACGCTAGCGGTAAGGCCTACGCTTCGCTCCGCTCCTTCGGCCGGGAAAAACCCCAAATCCCTCAAAATCCTTTCCGCCTTCCCACATCCCGGAAAAGCGTCTCTGCGGTTCCGGTTCGAGTCCCGAACCCAGACGAGCCTTTACACTTCAGCTCCGAACGCCGTGCTGTGAAAATCAGAGAGAATAATACAGAGAGCCGCCATGGCGTAACCAACCTGTACACCTCTCCTGTCCGCCATTACAGTCTGTCTCACAACATCTGTCTGCTCATTCACACCCGCACTTTCCTCACAGACCAACAACCAACACCGCCTTCCACAAACATTCTACACATATCACTGATAAAATACTACAACTTTCATTTACTCGGATTTAGAAATATTGACTCCAATTATTGACAGTAATTATATGTGGGGTTTTTTATTCGCAGCGGAACGCAATGAGATAAGGGATATTAAATGGCGAATGTGCCGTTATGGACCTGAAAAAACATTATCAGGGTGTGAAGCAGCCGAACTGTTAGGCTGGGTCAAGTTCAACAACAACAACAACAACAACATCATCATCATCATCATCATCAACAACAACAGAAACATCAACAACAACAGAAACATCAACACCACTACTACTAATAAAAATACCAATAAACAGTCATGTAACACAATAAATAAACAATTTGTTAATTAAACATTAAACAGCAAGATCAAGAAAAATACTTTATATTCATACAAAAACAATAATAATAATAAACTACATTTACACTTTTATTATTATTTATTAATATTAGTAGTAGTAGTGATAGTAATATTTGTATATGTAGTATAAATTAGTTCATTCCTCAGCATTTTAATGATAACAGATTTTCTATTTTTATACTGACATAAATATTATAATTAGACTGTAATTATATATATGATAGTATATTATATATTAATCCTAGCTGTGGATGTAAATGTTAATGACGCGTGTGTATATATATATATGACTGTATATATTTCTTGTTTATCTGTAAAAGCCTCCATCCACATTTACATACAGCATCATTTCATTTCATTTACATTCATGGCAGTGATAAACCTGAGCAGTTATGGGGGTCAGGGGCCTTGCTCAGGGGCCTTGCTCGGGGGCCTTGCTCAGGGGCCCAGCAGTGATAGCTTGGTTTGGCTCTCATTCGAACTCACAACCTTCAGATCTAAAGTTCAACCCCTAAGTTACAACCTCTCCATTTCAGAACACACTGAAAAGAGAGAGAAATAAGAGGAAGAGAGAAAAAGGAGTGTAACTGTTTCAGATGTAATTCCTCCTCCGCCCCAGCAGGGGACACGAATACTGAACGAATCCGGTTTAAAGGGCACTTCCTGTTTATATGCTCACGTGTGAACGTGTTGTCATTTCTCCATTACTCACCAACCCGACGTTTCTCGGTGCCTCTTTACGCTTCTCTCACGTGTCGACATTGTGTCTGTTTGCGTGGACTTTGCGTGTCCTGCCTGTCACGTGTATCGGACGTGTTTTGCGATTGCGGACTGACGATATACTGAAGTGTTTTCACGATTCTGTCTTCGGTTCACGTTTTGCAGTTTGTTTGTCTCCAATAAAAGCGCATACTGATTGTTCTCCACCTGCTTACGTCACAAAGGGAATAAAAACAAAACAACCCCATGGTGATTTATGTGTCTACTGAAGTTTACACAAGTCACGTGATCTAAGCCTTAACACGTGTCATGTACAGATACATGAACTAGAAATACATATTAAAAACGAAACGGTGCGTTTTTATTGTTTACTGAAACATTTATCATTAATACCTTAATAAAATATTACAAACATAATAGACATTTTATGAAGTGAAGGAAAGATGAAAGAAATGAAAGAATAAATAATAGAAAGGGTGTGTATATGTGTGTGTGTGTGTGTGTGTGTGTGTGTGTGTGTATTAGGGCTGTTAATATGAATGCAAATTAATTTTAATAGCACTAATTTTATTAACACTCAGTGCATCACACATTCCCGTTTGAATTTGTATTAAAAATATAAATTAATAAATTAAAACCTTCAACACATTTATTTAAGTCTTTACTTTACTCAGATATAAAATAATAAACTCCACCGAAAAAATTATTTTAATTACTAAACTCTTATTGATGCACCGAGTCTCAAATCAGCACCTATATCCGCCATGGTGCACACATCCGGCAATTAAATCCGTCCGTGTGGAAATAGATCCCATTTGGTGTCCTGATGATTTACGTCATTTAAAACACCATAATTTATTTAAAATGTTCACAAGAATATTTTGTCTTCATGCTCTATGGTGAGTTCAGTTTCACTAATAATAAACATACATTTGCATAAAGCATCAATATTTATACATGTTCATGTTGATTAGAGTATTAAACACTTTAAAAGTATTAATTTAAGGTACATTTAGAACAGATACAAATGTGAGATTAAGTTGCGATTATCCACAAATTAAGTCATGACAATTATGAGATTAAGCACAAATACATATTTTAATTGATTGACAGTCCTAATAAATAAATATATATATAATAAATAATTTGTATGAGATGCAGAAGGAAGAAACCTTGAGAGGAACCATACTAAAGAGGGAACCTCATCCTCATCTGGGTTCCACCGAATGTCCATTTCTTACAGATAAACGATGTTGAGGTGCAGTGATGGAGATCAGAGCAAACTGTAGTCCTGAGTCAGTGTAGCAGACTGTTGATATTAACTACAATCCAAATCCTCAAAGCTCCCGTTCTTACTCCGGAATTTCAACAGGTACTGTAGACACTTCTCAAGGTTTAAAAACATCTCAGCCTACATTCACAGTAGGTCACTGGTTAGTTCTCCAAGATCCAACAACATTCCTGCCAAGTTCCTTTAAAAACCGTGTGCAAGTGTAACTAGACAAACTTTCTTGTACTACAAGTCAAAAGTTTAGACACACCTTCTCCTTCAGTGATTTTTTCTTTATTTTAATTATCTTCAACATTGTACATTAATACTGAAGGCATTCAAACTATGAAAGAACATGTACAGAATTATGTAGTAAAAAGTGTTTATAACACATGATTTGATGAGAGTTTACCACACTCGTGAGATTCTACCATTAGATTCATGAGGTATTCACCTAGAAATGGCCTTCAAAAATGTTCCTTGTCAAGAGATAACTTGTGACATGTCCTGCCCCTAAATGTGCTTTAGTCCATTCGATTTTATTAGAAGAAGTTTAGATCTTTGAGTGTATGCAAGGTTCTGGTTGCTTTCCAACTTGAAAGTCATCGTAATATTTTAACAATTGTTCAAGTCAGTCTTGAAGTGCGTGATATTTGACATCCATTCTGATCATCTACATGTGTGTATATAAAACTTACTAAAAGATTTAGAATAAAAAAGTGATCCAGTCCACACAGTCTGCTCTGTGGAGTTCAGCAGGTGGAGATGATGTCATTGGTCTGTCACGAGGTCGAAACATATTCAGGTTGTAAATTATTACTCATGTCTGTGAAAACAGCAGTCATCTGCAGATCAATCCTGTAGGATGGACAGTTACATTGTCCAATTACATTTCCTGTATAGTGAATAACTCCGCCCCCTTGTGGGCGGGTCTTGCTCTGCAGGAACAGCTGATCAGTAGTGAATATGGTTATTGGTTTTTATTCTCTTTTAGAAGTAACAATAAATGTTTGGACTGTTGAAAGATTTATGATCAAACTCTTGATGTCACCCAAATGAGGATGGGTTCCCCTTTTGAGTCTGGTTCCTCTCAAGGTTTCTTCCTCATAACATCTAAGGGAGTTTTTCCTTGCCACAGTCGCCACGGCTGCTCATCAGGGATAAACACACACCATTCACCTTCACTGTTGATTTCTGTAAAGCTGCTTTGAGACAATGTCTGTTGTGAAAAGCGCTATAGAAATAAACTTGACTTGACTTGACATGTTTGGGGTGTAGTCAAGTGGAAGAACTGTGTGTTTATTCCCTCAGCTTCATCAGGAACAGGTCGTTTTATCTTTTTATCTCTCACTTAGACGTGTCTCTCCTTAGACGAGTCTCTCCTTAGACGAGTCTCTCCTTAGACGAGTCTCTCCTGTCATATGTACAGATGTTGTGAAATTTGTACAATGTAATTTTTGAATGAGGCTGCAGGCAAACTACAGCAAATATTAAACATTAAAGATAATTAAATCGTACAGAAAATAAAGGAGAAAAATGTTATAATGAGGCATAAGAAAGGTGCAGTTATTCACAAGTGTGTCTGTATACTGTATATATATTAAATAAATTATATTAATATTTGCATGAGGTGTTCTTTATAAAAACATGCGAGACGGAGGTGTAGAATAAGTGAAATGTATGTATTAGAGTAGGTGTGCAAAAAAACACAAAGATACGCAGTGTGCAGGTGAAGTGCAGTAGTGCTGAGTGCAGTATTAAGAGTTCTGAGAATCGGAAATTTTGCAGTCCCAGTGTGTTAAACAGTGCAAAAACGTGTGATCTAACACTGTGGAACAGTTGTCTCACACTGTCTTGTGTTGTCTCGCACTGTCTTGTGTTGTCTCGTACTGTCCTGTGTTGTCTCGCACTGTCCTGTGTTGTCTCGTACTGTCTTGTGTTGTCTCGCACTGTCCTGTGTTG
>JAAIIK010025177.1:0-10367 GCA_014706435.1 Silurus glanis
CTGTGTGTGTGTGTGTGTGTGTGTGTGTGTGTGTGTGTGTGTGTGTGATCTTTCTACTTTTTTTCCTCTTACTAAATACACCACACGGCTATAATTTGGTGGTATGTGCTCTTTAAACATCCCATTCCACATTTAGTCCCAATTTCCTCTTATAATAAGATCCACTCTTCAGGGAAGATGTTCCACTAGATTTTGGAGTGTGCTTCTGGAGATTTGTGGAGATTCATTCAGTCACAAGGACACTAGTAACGTCAGCCTGAACGATTAATCCTTAAAGGTGTTCAATAGGGTTGAGATCTGAGTTTGATAGCAGTAGATCTTCCACTCCAACCCATGCAAAGCATATCTTCATGGAGCTGGCTTTGTGCACATGGGCAGTGTGATGCTGGAACAGGTTTGGGTCTTCAAGATCAGGTGAAGGGAAAATTTCATGCTAGCGTATTGAAAGCCATCATACAAGTGATGACATTTTAATGCGAATGACGCACAACTGAATGTTCAAATTAAAAAAGGTCTAAAGCCTGATGTGAACTCTACATTCTGGCTTTAACTCGGAACATGACATGGAATATGACATGCGTGAACATGTGTGAGTGTGTGTGTGTGTGTGTGTGTGTGTGTGTGTGTGTGTGTGTGTGCGTGTGTCACCCGTTAGAACTTTATCGCAGGCATCATATGTGCTATAACTAAAATATGCTTCACAGGATTGATCCGAATAACAATCACAATTTCCCACATGCACGTTGCAGCCATATTGAACAGGACATGGAGGTCTGACTAAGATGCGTTTGAGATGATTTGGCACCGCTAAGAAAAAGACAGAGAGAAGGAATCATAAATCTGTGTATTTTCTTGTCCTTTTTCCACTTTCACTCAATGCTGTGTAAAGCACCATACCAATGTACAGAAGAATAAGGAGTTATAGATTGTAGTACCTTTGCACACGCCTGTTTGTGGAGATGTGACCGATTCAATCCCAACAGTAAGGGCGCAAACTAAATCTGAATCACAGTTACCATTTTTCCAGCTCGGCCCACCACACACCTGGCCCTTCCTCTTGGGGCAGTGGGAACAACACCCACAAGGATCAGTCACCATTCGGCTGTAGCAGCTACGGCGTCGCGGTGGACACTGAAACTCGGAGCAGTTGCAAGTTGGAACCCCTGGGACAATGGTGCAATCGCACATCTCAGTTAGAAATCAGAGTAATGTTGTAAAAGATAATACATGAAGTCGTTAAACACTTTACATTTCATGTACTTACTGGTGCAAATTCCTTCAGCGTAAAAATCCATCGGGGGTTCACTGGGCACACAAATAAGACCGGACTCGCACGCACCCTCTTTGTTTTCTCCGCATTTCTCTCCTTCATGCAGTATCAGATACCCCGAGCATGACATCAGGAGGCACATAAATCCCAGCATTCGAGCCGAGATCAGTAAAATGCTCTGGATCATCGTGCTGCCTCAAAACAACCAGTGAAACAAACTGAGCAAATACACCAGGCATAAAAATTACAAATGGACCTGAAAATGAGAAGAAAACCTGGGTGTGTTTCTGCAGCTCACTGGATAGCAAACATTCTTCACTTTTCCAGATGCTCTCTATCATTCTCTCTCTCTCTCTCTCTCCATCTATCTCTCCCACACATCTAAAAAAAACTCTGACTTGGAAGGATGCTTAGAAATGTCGGGGGGGGGGGGGGGGGTGTTGTTTCCAAATCAAAACAAAATGCTTGCACTTAATCTCAAAACAGGAATTTGTCAGTCTGGAAAGGTTCAACCCCTGTAAATTGGAGAAAGAGAGAGAAAGTAAAAGAGAGAGGGGAAGGAAATGGAAATGAGATGTGTACCGGATCGAATGCTGTTTAGGGAGATAGTCGGGATGAAATCAGTGGCAGTGACGCACAGACTGAAAACAGTCTGAAATGGCGTTGAGGGTTTAGAGAAGGAGCAGGAACAAGAAAGAATGCAGGTTTTCTATATAAAATGTGATGCATTTGACCTTTACACATGCACGTTGCAGCAATATCGAACAGGACATGGAGGACTGACTAAGATGAGTTTAAGATGATTTGGCAATCAAAAAAACTGTGTGTGAGAGTGAGAGAGAGTGAGTGAGAGAGAGAGAGAGAGAGAGAGAGAGAGAGAGAGAATAGATCATAATGGATCATCTGTTCACTCAGTGCTTTTATAAAGCACCATACAAATGTACAGAAGAATAAGGAGTCATAGATTGTAGTACCTTTGCACACGCCTGTTTGTGGAGATGTGACCGATTCAATCCCAACAGTAAGGGCGCAAACTAAATCTGAATCACAGTTACCATTTTTCCAGCTCGGCCCACCACACACCTGGCCCTTCCTCTTGGGGCAGTGGGAACAACACCCACACGGATCAGTCACCATTCGGCTGTAGCAGCTACGGCGTCGCGGTGGACACTGAAACTCGGAGCAGTTCCAAGTTGGAACCCCTGGGACAATGTTGCATGGAAATAGCAAGGAAAAATGATTTATCATCCTGTCTAACATCAGGGTAAACAGTAGTAAAATAAAGTCTTCAAACCAGGGATTCCCAAACTACTGCCCACCTCAACATTGGGAACGGCCCTCTGAACAATGCCAGAGACATATTTTGAAAATGTAATTTTAAACATAAGTTTTAATCACATCATATCTGTATTTGATAATATAGGGAGGCTTTCAAATGAATTTCCCGCAGTTATTAATTATATTCCCTCAGTTATTATTAATAGAGGTCGAGGCACTGATTCATTGCTGGAACTACAGGCCATCTGCAAAAATCCATACCAATAGTTTTTCCGGCTTTTGGTCCGCTGTCATTACGACTTTTCAGATTTACACCTTCAGATTTTCTTGCTCTCTCTCTCTCTCTCTCTTTCTATCTCTTTGGTGTTTTTCCAAACCAAAATCCAAATATTGGCAATTAATCTGAAAACACAGGAATTTCTTAAACTGGAAAAGTTTTTTCCATGTGAGATGGAGAAGAAAGAGAGAAGCAGATGTTTTGATCCAAAGTCACAATGCCTTCAGGACCAATAATGCTCCGACGACAAACATTTTTCTCTCACGTTCATCTAATGAGATGTTAAAAATAACATTTAATGACGTCATTTAATTGCTTTTCTACCTCTAAATCATCTTGACGTCAGTGCTTTGAACTGCTTCTCAGAGAATAGAGCACGAGGACATTTCGAAAAACATTTTAGAGAACCGGTTTCATTGTTTATATACTGCAACTTACACAAAAGGTTCATACGATGTGCAGCTCTGAGTTCATGCCAGAGAATACTGCGCTTTCAAGAACACAAACGACATACTATATAAAGACTTACAAAGTTACGTTATATACAGTTATATAAAGAGTACCTAAAATATACCTATACTTTTACTTGAGTAAAAGAAAAGATACCTTATTGCAGGAAATACTCCAAGTTCAAAATCACCATTTCCAATATGACTTAAGTAAAAGTCTTCAAGTATCGGAAATGAGCTTTTTCTAAACCGAATATGAGGCCAGCAATAATAAAAACAAGTGTTAAGTCTTAATGATATTTTCATAAAGGGGCAAAATTGGTAACGATCAATTGGAAATAAAATTTAGTGGGGTAAAAAGTACATATACTGAATCATAAATGTGCTCGAGTAGGGAATAACAGTTGCTTATATTTCTGATACTCTAGAACAGGGGTCACCAACCTTTTTGAAACTGAGAGCTACTTCTTGGGTACAGATTAATGTGAAGGGCTACCAGTTTGATACACACTTCTGAAATAACAAATTTGCTCAATTTACCTTTAATTATATCTTATTATTCATAATTAATTATATTCATCTAAATCTAGTCATCTATATTTTAATATTGTAATTTTTAAATTCACACCAATGCAAGTGTGATTTTGTCAGGGAACCACCAGCCACGCCTCCCTCCAAGGCTCTAACTCTCACTCAGCCTCTCCCTGCTCTTATCACCTACACCTGTTCCCCATTACCTTTCCCCTTTAGACGGTTCCAATTCCACCTTACTCACGGTCGGATCTACTCGTTGCCATGAGAGATCTACTGGACTTCCTACCACTAGTATTCCCCGTGCTCCTGGCTCCGCTTCGGAGGAAGCGCTTAAGATAGGTTTGCCTTTAACGGTTCACATTGGCGATCATCCCTGGACTACCCGCATTACGGTTTATACCCGCTCTCCGGTTTGTACTTCTCCTCAATCCTCTGCCTTGTATATGTTCAAACTAAATAAAGACAAGGTGTTTAACCATACTCCGGTTTTCGACTCTTGGTCTATCCGTGACAGATTTAAAAAAGAATAGCAACAAAAAAATTTTGATGCAGCTCACTGGTAAGTGGCGCTATGGTGAGCTATTTTCAGAAAAGGCCCGCGGGTGACTCATGTGGTCCTTGCGGGTCCACATGTTGGTGACCCCTACTCTTGAAACTTAAACTAGAAAGTAGCCAAAAAATGGCTGAAGTGCAATAACGAAGTACATTTACTCAAATACTTTACACCTTTGACAGATACACAACACATACGAATGTTTGTGGACACCTGATTTATGTGCTGTAAAAATCAGGTACTGATGTAGGTGAGGTAAGGAGGCCTGGGGCACCTTCAACATTCCAATTTATTTAAGATGTTCATTAGGGTTAAAGTCAGAGCTCTGTAGAAAGTCACTCAAGATCTTCCACTCCAAATTATATCTTCATGGAGGGAAAATTTCATGCCGCCACACTCAAAGGCACATTATACGATTGGAAGTTTGTGATAACATTTTGGGGAAGCACCACATCTGGATGGAAAATTCAGGTGTTTCGGGAATTGTGTGTATATAGTGTGTTATTATTATTGTCACTTAGAATTGAAGCAGACACCAGACTTAAAATTTATTAAATTTTTTTAATCCATTATTCTGAAATAAATGACATTTCTATCAAAACCATTAGTATTAATTGTAAGCATTACGGTACACACAGATTTATTGTAAATCATCACTGTTCAAGTCTGAATCAACATTTTGTGCAATCCATGGCACTTTTGGGAGCAGAAGGAGGCCTTAACCATAATCATAGTGTTCCTGATCCGGTGCACAGTGAGTAAACATCCTCTTATTAAATCCAGGTTCAGTTAATTAGACTACCTGTCAAAAAACTAGTTGTTTGAACCAACAAACAAAGATAAAACCTGGACACAACCATGAGAGACGTGTGTATGGTGAGTAAATAAAACACAATGTATTGGGACACCTGACACAATACGTGGCTACCACAAAGTTGGTACGAGACCCAAACTACAAAACCCAAACCTGTTCCAGCATGACGATGCCCCTGTGCACAAAACCAGCTCAATGATGATATGCATTGAATGGATTGGAGTGGAAGACCACCTGCTATAGATCTCTGACCTCAACGCTATTGAACACATTTGGGATGATTTGTTTTTATGCTGACTGCACCCCAGGCTTCATCACCTCACCTGCATCAGTACCTGGCTTTACTAACACACGTGTGACTTGAATGAGTAGAAATATCCACACAAGGTTATTATCACAGGAAATGGAATGAAAAAACTAAAAAAAAACTAATATTATACTCAGGTGTCCACATACACACTGTATTAGCAAAAGTTTGCGGACACCTGGTCATTAGTACGGTATGTGCTTTTTAAGCATCTGGGAAGATGTTCCACTAGATTTTAGAACATGCTTGTGGACATTTGTGTTCATCAGACACAATGGTGTTAGTGAAGTCCTGATGCAGGGGTGCATTTAAGAGATGAGATCAGAACTCTATAGCAGCTCACTCAAGATCTTCCTCTCCAAAGCTCGCTTTGTGCACATTGCCATGCTGGAACAGGTTTGGGTTCCCGAGTTCGAGATGTTTATTAAACCGCATTTAAAGACGTTGTGTGTCCAACAGTTTGAAAAAGAACCACATGGAGCAGAAAAGGTCAGGTGTCCCAATACGTTTGTCCAAATAGTGTTATTGAAGTGGAGAACGATCACTGATTATGCTATATTAAGGACTGTTCTCTTTTCTGTCCCTCTGCAATCAGGTAATCAGAAGAAAATCTCAGTAAAAGTTCAGCAAACAGGAGTGTTACAGTATTTCATAAACAATAACATATTCTATAAATGTACATTCGTTTTTATGTTGTGTATAAAATGTAGGTACTCTACGTAGGTCCCTTAATTGATTACAGTACTAATAAAATGTGTATTTTGTGCGTCGCAGATTCCATGCTGTTTTCCTCTGTCTGCACTTCGTGAAAGAAAGAAACCCGAAAGTCCTCCTTCTCGGAGATATTATAAAACATTAAACGATATCAAGTTACAGGAGTGTTACATGAAAAGGATATGGCTTGCCGCGTCAGCTAAAATAAAACCGCATGGAACCCGGACGACCTGCGCGTATTCACCGCGGCTGATTGGTCACTGTTGTTTGTGCTTTATTTAGGACAGGGCCCCATTTCCTGCTGGAGTTTGTTAACGATGTCCTGAGCGCGATCAGAAGGGCAAGGGAGCAGCGGCAGCCTCGGAGGACCCATGGGTAAGCCGGAGCACAAACTCATCACCTGCTTATTCATGGCCAGGTCGAAGCCTAGAGAGGGATCGGGAGAATGTTATACACGCTCAGGTCTAGTCATGAGATTGTATTAAAAGAAAATACAATTTTCTCCTCACCCAGACTGTTTGCGAACGTGAAGACGTCCTGCATTTTAAACTGAAAACGAAATACGCACGGGTGAGTAGGATGCCCAAGAGTGTGCTGTTTTAACAATGATCAACAATGCTTGATAAATATTAGCTTTTATTTTTATTTTTTCAGTCGAAAATTCTTAAATCGTGTTTATGAAAATGACACCCGGACACACCTGCAGGTCCTGAGCGAGAGCGAGGTCTCCTTTTTCGAATGCGTTCAGCATCTTGTTCATGAAGTGACCCACGTAATTGTACGTACTGCCAAAGAGCGAGACATGGAGATATTACAAATATATAATGCAATAGTTATATCTGGGGAAAGTAGTAACTCGGTGGATAAGATGTTCTCTGATAGGAAGGTTGTGAGTTCAGATCCCAGCACCACCAAGCTGTAATTCCTGGGCCCTTGAGCAAGGTCTTTAACCCTCAACTGTTCAGTTGTGCAACTAAGATCATTGTAAGTCGCTTTGGATAAGGACACTTATATACAGGTGTGTATATACATACATACATACATACATACATACATACATACATATATACACATACAGTGGTACCTTAACCTACGAGTGCATTAATGTATGAGTTTTCCGAGGTACGTGCGGTCACTCTGTCGAATTTTTTGCTTTGTTACGCGAGCAAAAACTTGAGATACGAGCTCGAGACGCCGCTGCTAGATGGCGAAGCGAAGCCACAAAGCGAAGATTGTGACGAAAATTAAGATAAGCAAAGAAGAAAAAGTAAAAAATAAAAGTTTAGGGATACGTAGTGTACAGGAGTGATAGTAAAAAACAAGTTTTCCCTCCGCCTCCGCATATCGTTCCACTGTATATGGTACGATGGAGATGCGTTCTGATAACCCCATCGTAACTTGAAAAGATTGTAAGTCGAGATATGGCCAGATCTACCCAGGAATCTTAAAGATTGGTGATCAGTCTGGGGCAGTACAATGTAATTTGTTGATAATTTGTTAATAATTCAACAATTTACAATACAATTGTAATTTAGCAAAACAGAGCAATTTACACTACTGTAATGCATAAACTTTACAGGCATAACATTGACATTATAACATTAAGACTGGTGAAGTGAATTACAATGATTTTAGGCAGCAAGCGAACATTTTGTCCTCAAATCTGATGTGTCACAAGCAGGAAAAATGGGCAATGACATTATTACGAAACAATGACGTGGCTGTTTTACAGGAAATAACTGAGCCTATATCTGAATTAGTGCTGATCCTGCTTATGATTTGTGAAACAGCAAAAAAGGAAGGACTTTTAATCAAATGACGTTTGAATCCTTTTCACTGATTTCAGATTTACGTTCACGAGGAAAATGATTTCAGCCAATCAAATTTAACAATTCGGAACAACTCTGTGATTAGGAAATGACAATTTTTACTCCGTGTCAATTATTAATGAACAAATTATTATTTTTTTTTTCTAATTGGAAAGTAGGTACAAAAAAAATTCACACCTTCCCACGGCGCCGCAGACTCCCAACGCCAAGGCTCCCAGCAGTTGCTAATAAATAAAAATCAACAGCACAGAACTGCAGAGCCTGTCAAACGTTCGCAAACACCTGGTCTCTTACGGTTTTCGAGACACGTGCGTGTTCCCTATGTTTCTGTGCAACAAACGATTCAAATTCAATTCGACCCAGTTTTATTTGAGTGTGTAAGTTGATGCCTATAATTTTGTTCCTTGGAATCCTTCTTCCTCATAACCTTGAGTGGAACCAGACTCAAAAAGGAACCCATCCATCTCCATTCATTACAGCTCCATCATTGCTGAGGTGTTCTGTTCAGTGATTGGTGCTTAAATCCAAACCTGCTCATACAACCTGTGGTCCTGAGCCATTGTATTAGACTTAGTATTAATTCTAGTCCAAATCCATCCTCAAAAAAGGCAAAAAAAACATAAAAATTGGACATGTGAATGTCTGGAAGAAAGTTCTGTGAATAGATTGGTTTAACAGAAGAACTTCTGTAAGACAGAGAGCAGGAGAGATGTGATCAAACTGCCTCACCCTCGACATGGAGGTGGAATTTTTATTGTTCTGGGGTTGTTTTGTAACAGGGAAGGTTGGAGACTTCATCCGGAAAAAGAAAGGAAAACTGAACCATCATCAATGGCTACCATTCCGTATGTCAACACCATGTAATCCTGTCTGGACTGCGGCTTATTGGTAGGTTCGAGCTCTGTAAGCAGCCGTCTGGAGTGTTATTTATCATGGAATGGCCTGCCCAGTCACAACACCTCAATCCTAGTGATCTGCTCTGGGATGAACTGGATCTCCAAATAGTGGACTGTACAAATATCCAACTGTTTGACTGGGTGCTAAGAGTGTGTACATGTGTTATACATGGTAAGGGTGGATTTTTTTTTTTTTACAACTAATAATAATATATTTATATATTTGGTCAAAGTAAACCTTCATACCATTAAATGACCGAGTTTGATGCACAGAAACGTAAGAAACTTGCATGTTTCTCTCAAAAACCATAAAGGAGTGTTCAATAAATAGATGCTTCCAAACCATTGACAGACTCTGAATATTAAAAAGAAAACCTGCATTTGTTGCCATGTGCTTTTGTGAAATGTATTTTCATAAATCTGCAAAGTGAAACGCATTGAAAAGAAAAAAAACCTCGAACCTCATCCACTCCGTAGAGGATAGACCAACCGCGCGGACGGCAGTAAGTGACGCACTGCCCCAGGTCTCTCAAATCCACTCCGCTGAACTTCAGCCCTTTGAACGAGGGAATCTGCGTCTCAATGCCCTGCAGAACCTCCCTCGCGTTCACTACGACGAGTGGTGAAGGAGAAGGAGTGAAATTAAGGAGAAGCAAATAAGACAAAAGACCAGAAAAAAAACTTTGACGAGAAGAGAAAAAAATATATAGAAAAGAGATGAGATGAGAAAAGAGAAGACAATGGAGAACAACAACAAAAAAGAAGACAAGAGAAAGGAGAAGACAATTGAAAAGACAAAATAAGAGGAGAAAATAATGGAAAAGGGATGACAGGAAGGGAGAAGTGAAGAAGCAAAAAGTCTTTAGGAAATAAATAAAAAAAATATAAAAAAAAAAAAAAAGATGAGAGGAATGTGAAGAAAAAAGGCAAAAATAAAAATTAAAGAAAAAAATAAAGAAAAGGATAGAAAAGAAATAGCAAGAAAAGGGAAGAAAAAAATTCATAAGAAGAGAAAGACAATAAAAAAATAAATTAAAAAAAGGATAAGAGGAATGAAAAGAAAAAAGGTAACTATAAAGGAAAAGAGGAGGATTTTTGAAGAAATAAGGAAAGGAATAAAAAAAAATGGAAAAGAGTAGAGAAGAAGAAAAAAATGATAGAAACGAGACGAAGCAAAAAGTAAATAAGAGAAAGACAAATGTTTAAAAAAAGAGAAAAGAAAAAATGCAGAAAAATGAGAAAAGGAATTTAAAAAATGGGGAAAATAAGAAGGAAAGTATTAAATAAATAATAAAAGAAGGATAGAAGTAAGAATAAAAAAGAATAAAATATATGAAAATAGAATAAGAGATAAAATGATAAGGGAAAGGTAGAGTTTAGGAAATTAAGAAAAACAAAAGTGTGTGTGTGTGTGTGTGTGTGTGTGTGTGTGTGTGTGTGTGTGTG
>JAAIIK010025181.1:0-11998 GCA_014706435.1 Silurus glanis
AGAGAGAGAGAGAGAGAGAGAGAGAGAGAGAGAGAGAGAGAGACGGTAAAGCTTTATGTACGGAAATGTTTATTCCCAGATGTATGCAGATGTGTTCAGGTGTATACAGCTGTGTACAGATATATGTGCAGATGTGTGCAGGTGTGTACAGATGTGTAGGTGTGTACAGATGTGTACATGTATCTACAGATGTGTGTACAGATGTGTACAGATATATATTTAGGTGTGTACAGATGTGTACTGGTAAATGTGTATAGATGTATGGGCAGGTTTGCATAGATGTAAACAGATATATGTGCAGGTGTGTACAGATGTGTACAGATGGATGTGCAGATGTGTACAGATGTGTGCAGGTGTGTACAGGTGCATACCGGTGTGTATATGTGTGTACAGATGTGTACAGGTGTGTTGAGCTTCTGGGTTCACTGATTTGTCCACTCCTGATATCAACGATTATTTTATCGTTTTATTTATCTTACAAAGCTAGCAAAGGAACAGCATGCTAATCCTGGAATTTTGTGTGTGTGTGTGTGTGTGTGTGTGTGTTCTTGAGAGAACACATAAGGGACATGTGTACAAACATCTGGGTTTTTGGTCTGTGTAATTTTCAAAGTTATAAACACTACATGAGATTTATATAAATTGAATGAGAATTCAGAGGAACATGTGATGAAGGGGTTTAAAGATTCATGCTAGTTCATGATATATTACATTTAGTTTTTGACAGACCATGTTAGTTTCATGCTAATTTGTGTTAGTTCAGGCTAGTCTAATGCTAGTCTAACGTTATTTTCATGCTAGTTCATGATACTTCATGCTAGGTTTTCCTAGTTGAATACTAGTTTGTGGTATTTTCATGATTGTTTCTTGCTAGGATCCAGAAGGTTGTAATGATACATTGTTATGTAGTTCATATCGTTAATGGAATATAATTATTATTAGTCAATTATTGTTTGAGGGAGAGAGAGCTAAGAAGAGAGAGAGAGAGAGAAAGAGAGAGAGAGAGAGAGGAAGTGTTGACGTTAGCATGTTGATGATATCATAAAGAAGGAAAAAACACTACGGATTTTTGAGCCGGATCTCATCACTCGAGAGAAAGGTACGCATCGCTGATAAATAAAAGATAAGCGCTTTATCAGGACGAGCTGATGGACAGATTCACTCTTATACACATTTATACATCATAAACATAAATACAGATATTTTATTATATGTTTAGTTTCTTTATTGAAATAAATACATTATTATAACTGAGGTCTCGGTGCTCTTCTATTGAAATACGCTGTTTATATAACATTTAAAAATGATTTTATTTTCCTTTCATTATAAAATAATAATAATAATAGTGCAGGGTATTTACAGTATATTTATTTTAAAAAATTATGTTGGTGCAAAGTTTACGTGAAGAAAAAAAGGTTATGGTTGTGATAGGATAATACAATAAATCTTTTATATAATTATATATTATTGTATATAATATAATTTATATAATAATAGATTATTAAGTTAAAAACAATTATATGATTAAAGTAAAGCAACAAATATGTTGTTCAATACAAATTAATAAAAATGTTCCAACTCTCCTTTTAGACTAAAATAACTAAATAATGTATAATAATAATAATATGTTACCATTTTCTTGGGCGTTGTGAAATATTTATATAATTTATATTCATATTTTATATTTGTATTTTGATATTATTTCTATAATTTTAAACTCATTTGAATGATTATATTATTCTGGTATGATTATTTCCTTTTCTTCCCTTCATGCTAAATTGACAGGAAGTGTGATGGTAAGATCACCAGAACATGGAGTGATGGAGAACAGATTCCCTTAGAATGCATATTCATATTTCACCTACATCAAACCAATCAGTGGAATTAAAAAAGGGGGGGGGGGGGGGTGTTCCTGGAAGAGGCCACGCACATCAGGATGTTTCATAAGAAGATAAAAGTGATCTTTTAGAAGAGAAAAAAAGAAGAAAATTAAGAAAAGTAGATTGAATTTTCACTCAGCTGTTCAGTACAGTGTGTGTGTGTGTGTGTGTGTGTGTGTGTGTGTGTGTATGTGTGTGTGTGTGAGAGAGAAAGAGAGAAAGAGGGTGAAGCTGCTTTTATCATCAAAGCTGCATTGTCACTGTTTCAGGACAGATGTTTTTCTGCTCACTGTTGCTAAGCATTGAATGATGGCATTCATCAGTTGTCATGGCAACACTGAGACTTTTCAAAGTCCATCCGCCCTCACATCACCTGCATATTCAGGTGGACTCACAAAACACAAAACACACACACACACACACACACACGCACACACACGTTTACAGTTTAAACGTGTGTGTGCGTGTGTGTGTGTGTGTGTGTGTTAGTCTTGACCTCCTTAATGTACAGTGTGAATTTGGTGTTGATCTGATTTTTCACCCAAAAGATAGTAAGATGTCCTTTGGGGCCTTTGTGATATTTTGGGGGCAAAAATGTAACAAGCTGAGATTTTTACCAAATTTACTCATGTTACAACAATTAATACGAGCACAGGGGTGCACTTAGTTCTGTCCTGTCACACTAACTTAATTTACACACTGTACTACAGTTATTTTATCTGCTCTATGTTACAAAACTGCACCTATAAAACGTTATATTGAGTACAATATCTTTTCTGTGCTGTACTGCACTACACTGTTCTAACTTTTACCCCCAGATATATTAGTTACTGTACTCATAACTATGCTATAATATACAGCTAATACGGCTAATATACTCTATATATTATTAATCTAATCTAACATAAATCAACTTTGGAGTGTTAGGATGAAACTAAGTGCTCTCATGGATTTTTCTTGACCTCCCAAATCTATAGTGTAAAATTACTAAAGATCTGAGGATGTTACTTTTTTCACCCAAAGTAATGATAAGCAGTTAGAATTTGTGCTTTGTAAAAAAAAAAAAAAAAAAAAAAAGCGTTCTCAGATTCTCACCAAACTCACACTGGAGGATGGGGAGGTCAAGACAAACATGGCTGTGCACTTTGTGTCATTCCATCAGACTCCAGAGCTGAGATCTGAGCTTCTGGATTCTATTTTATTTCAACTCAATATAATATCATACATGTGCAGTACATCAGCATGGATGGAAACACACCTATCTAATCTAATATACTGAACACTAGTGTAGCTGTATTATCTACAGTTATTTACTAGACTACACTATACACACACTAGTACAGTGAAATACACTACAATGTTATGCACCAGTCCGTGGGTCAGTTGTTACCAGGGGGCCGCACAGAAAGAATACATAACTTACATTATTTCTGTTTTATTTATGATCTGATTCTGAACAATGTTTTATTTTGGAAAATTCCCAGATTTTCTCCTCCACGTGTCTATGACTCACTCTTGATGCAGGTCATGATGCCTTGGTCACATGACTTACCTCCATCCACTACCTTCTCTAAAGGAGCTCCGGTCACATGACTTGCCTCCATCCACTACCTTCTCTAAAGGAGCTCCGGTCACATGACTTACCTCCATCCGCTACCTTCTCTAAAGGAGCTCCGGTCACATGTCTCACCTCCATCCACTACCTTCTTAAAGGAGCTCCGGTCACATGTCTCACCTCCATCCACTACCTTCTTAAAGGAGCTCCGGTCACATGTCTCACCTCCATTCACTACCTTCTTAAAGGAGCTCCGGTCACATGTCTCACCTCCATCCACTACCTTCTTAAAGGAGCTCCGGTCACATGTCTCACCTCCATCCACTACCTTCTTAAAGGAGCTCCAGTCACATGTCTCACCTCCATCCACTACCTTCTTAAAGGAGCTCCGGTCACATGTCTCACCTCCATCCACTACCCTAGCTCCGGCCACTAACACATAATACATTACCACTAAATTCAAACCCCCAAGAGAGCAAAATGAACAAACAACAACACAGAGGATTCACGTTTATTTATCCTCCACACATTAAAGAGCGGTCCGTGAAAATATTGTCCCACATTAAACCGGTCCGTGGTGCAAAAACGGTTGGGGACCGCTGCTGTACGCTACAGAGGTAGATCAGTTACTTCTCCTTCTTTCAGCTTCTCCCATTAGGGGGCGCCACAGCGGATCCTCCGTCTCCATACCCCCGTACTCTACATCTGCCTCTTTCACACCAACTACCTGCATGTCTTCCTTCACCACATCCATAAACCTCCTCCCTGCTCTTCCTCTTTTCCTCCTTTCTGGTAGCTCCATCCTCAGCATTCTCCTACTGATATACCCCATGTCCCTCCTCTGAACATGTCCAAACCATCTCAATCTCCCTCACCTTGTCTCCAAAACATCCTACATGCTCTGTCTCTCTAATAAACTCATTTCTAATACATAGAGGATCTGCCGTTTATGTTTTGGTGCCAGATAGCAAAGCACACCTTTCAGACGTCTTGTGACGTCCAGGAATCAACAGATTGAGGTGTTTTGGTGACACAGGGAGGGTCTACTCATTAGATAGATAGTTTAAGATTACAGCTTGTATAGTAATAAACATAGTTGTAAGTGAAAAAATATTAGCAATAATTAAGGAAATATTTATGCACATACAGTGTGCTGAAGTTCAAGCGATACCCAGGCAACAAGCAGGTACTAATTCCATCTCTATGGTGAAGCATGGTGGTGGCTGCATCATGTTATATAGATGATTTCTTCTCAGCAGGCGGAATAGTTCAATCAACATAAAAAAAACCCGCACATATAAAAGACACGCATACCATACTTTGCTTTATTGCTGTCAGTCTTCACACAATCTTTTTCAAAAGCAACAAACTGAATCGTGAACTTTAACCGAAAACATTTTTTTCTCCACACAAACCATATTGGATGATGAAACATCTCACCGCCTCGAGTTGTCATCCAATTTTTGTAAACAAATGTTTAAAGAAAAAAAAAAATACTTTACAATGCGGTCAGTTTAAACGTCAAGTAACCTCGGAAGTCTGTCGAGTTCTAGTGAGTTGTAATGAGTTTTAGTGCGATAAACAGTGTGGAACAAAATCATTTGTCAAGTGCTGGCAATAAATAACGATACTTATTTTTGGGGTAAAGTTAAGGCTTTGTTGAAAAACAAAAAATATTGTATCGTATCCGAGTCTTACACGTCCCAAAGGTCTTACAGAACACTGGATTTAGGCAATTAGCTTATCTGTTAGCAGAAGAACAAGAAAAGCAACCGTTGGTTCTTTATAACAAGTCTCATTCTCAAAAATACAACAAAGCCGTCCATCTTTGTGTAGATCTGAAAGCGACTCTTGTTTCAGGGTTAATTTCCTGATGATCTCGTTAACTCAGCTGGAGTAAAACCCCTGGCCGAACCCTGCCTGGTTATACTGATGGCCGCCATGTTGGAAGAACTGCTCAAACTGCCCTCCTTGATTAAAATTTTGCCCCCCTCTACCGCCCCAGCCTCCGCTTTGCCCTCCCCGTCCTCCTCGTCCTCTCCCTCCACGACTACCTCTACCGCCACCTCGTTCCTGCTGTCGACCTCCGTCTTGGTAGTGACCTTTGTTACCAACTTCTTGCCCTTGTTGCCCACCTTGGTAACCTCCACCAGAGTATCCCTGCCCTTGGCTTCCAGACTGATACCCTCCACCACCTTGGTACCCTTGCCCCTGATGACCTCCTTGGTACCCTACACTTTGGAATCCTTGCCCACCACCTCTGCCTTGGTATCCTTGCCCTTGATGCCCCCCGCCACCTTGGTATCCTTGACCTTGGTGCCCCCCTTGATATCCTGGACCTCCTTGTTGCCCACCATGGTATCCTCCACGGTAGCCTCCTCTTCCTCCATCTTGATAATGACCCTGATTTCCACCATCTGACCAGCCTCCTTGTACTTTACCCCCTCTATCCCCTCTTCCACCTCCTCCTCGGTGCTGATCGTAGCCACCCCTGCCTCCCCCTCGCCCTCCGCCGCCTACTGTTGGTCCGTCTTGCCGTTTTTGCCATGTCGGCATCTCCGGAGGAGGAGGCTCGATTTCGTTCGGTCTTCCACCACGATCTGGAACACGACCCATCAGCACCTGTGGGAATCGGAGTCAGGATAGAATATTAATTAGATCAAGTGTGTTAATGAAAACCTGCACTATTATATAAGCTTATAAATGCTGAATGTGGTTATTGACCTTGTTGATGGCACACGAGGTTTTTTCTCGAGACTGGCCGCTGCTGGTGCGCAGGATTTTGGATAAATCTTCTCTGGCAGCGAGAAGGTGAGCGACACACACTTTGCTTTTTAAGCTGAGCGCTGAACGCAGGGGCTGATACACTTTGGCCAACTTCTCAGTATGACTCTAGGAAAGGAAATGGACAAAAGTATTGGGACACACCCCTTAATTATTGAATACAGGTGTTCTATTGAAACCCACTGCCACAGGTGCATAAGCACCTCGTCATGCAGATTGCAGTTAAAAACATGTAAAAATAGGGGCGTTCTGAAGTGCTTTGTGAGTTTAAGCCTGGTATTGGTGAAATTTCAAGCTAGAGATTCAGCTGTATGTGGTGTTATTGGAAAGTGGAAGCCTTGAGGAACGGCAATTCAGCCACAAAGCCGAAGACCATGTAAAGTCAGCGCCGAGTCAGCGAGTGCATGGTGCACAAACGTCAGCAAAGTCCTGTTGAGCAGCTGCACGCAAACCTCAAAGAACCAAACTACAATGACAAGCGTGTGATAGACGTGAGTAAAACGCGCTGCCACTGGACCCTAGAACAATGGAAACGTGTTCTATAGAGTTACCAATCACAATCACACGTATTTTAGTAGCGTTTTGGATAATAAATGATGTTTTACTCCAAATTCTGATGTTTTGTGTAAGAGGGAAGGAAACGATTGTATTGTTTGCAGAAACTAAAATCATTTCATGTGGATAAAACACTGATGTGTGCATGTTCTACAGATCAGACATTGAGTCTCTGTTTTCTTTATTAATTGCTGTACTGGTTAAATTCTGTGAAAACCAAAGATTGTTTTGAGATTATTGTAAGTAAAATGTGAGTGAGAAGCAGATGACTATGGCCCAGTTATATCATAGACAGGTTTCGAGTAAAGCCCAGAGCATTTTGTTAGATCATGAGTTCCACTTCCCCTTCTGGCACTCGGTATAAAACTCTTACCAATAAAACGAATTTCATTTGTGTTTTCATTGTGTGTTTGTGTTGTTTAATGTGTAGGCTGCAACCAAACTACCATCAAGGAAGTAAAAGAAGAGAGAATACACTGTCTGTCTGAGTGCATTGTGCCGGCTGGAGGAGGGATAAAGTATGGGCTGTTTCTCAGAGGTTAAAATCTAGAATGATCTCGTTTATATTTAATTATATATTTCACTTAGTGGTATTTTGTTAAAAAGATCAATTTATTGTCATTTGCTCCGAGCTTCAGTTTCCCAATTTTATTTATTTAACAACCTCCCAATTTATTATAAAACTAGCTGAAAGTACCCGTGCTTCACTACGGAAGGCAGAACGCTAAGCAATATGGCAATAAGCAGTAAGCACTGAGCAGGACTGGATGATCAGAGATCAGAACGTAACGTCAACAAATAACGTACTACCCCTTTGTAGTACCGATACAGGGCAAACTACTTTGAAAATAATTTTTATCGTGCATCTAACATCTAATAAGAAACAATGTACTAAGTTTCATTAGGATCCGTAATGTTATTTCGAAGAATTTACAATGCGTGAGAAATCGCGTTTTTCGCGAGTTAGCCGCGATCCAGGGCGAATTTTTCAAAACCCTTTCTTAGTGAGCACCTAAGACCCAAGAGGAAGGTATGTTCCAAATTTCATTGCAATCCGTTCAGTGGTTTTTGAGATTTCGTGATGAGTGAGTGAGTCAGTCAGTGGTATTTGAGCTTTATATATATAGATAGATTATTATTATTATTATTATTAAAACAGTTTAAGGATTTTCTTTTAAAGGACATTTGAGAAAACGGGACTCTGTTCTATCATGGTGTGGATGGAAAGAGAAATGGTGTAGGGGGGATTCTGAAGGAAGAGTACAGTAAGAGTGTAGTGGAGGTGAAGAGAGTTTCTGATAGGGTGATGAACGTGAAGCTGGAAGTTGAAGGGGTGATGATAAATGTCATCAGTGCCTATGCTCCACAAGTGGGTTGTGAGATGGAAGTGAAGGAAAAAGTCTGGAGTGAGTTAGATGAAGTGGTAGAAGGTGAACCTAGGAAAGAACGATTGGTGATTGGGGCAGACTTTAATGGGCATGTAGGTGAAGGGAACAGAGGTGATGAGGAGGTGATGGTAGGTATGGCTTTAAGGAGAGGAATGTGGAAGGGCAGATGGTGGTAGATTTTGCTAAAAGGATGGAAATGGCAGTGGTGAACATGTATTTTAAGAAGAAGGAGGATCATAGGGTGACGTATAAGAGTGGAGGAAGGTGCACACAGGTGGACTATGTTCTATGTAGGAGATGCAACCTGAAGGAGATTGGAGACTGTAAGGTGTTGGTGGGGGACAGTGTAGCTAGACAGCATCAGATGGTGGTCTGTAGGATGGTTTTGGAGGTGAAGAAGAAGAGAAGGAGAGTGAGGACTGAAAGAAGAATAAGATGGTGGAAACTGAAGGAGGAGAGTGTAGTGTGAGGTTCAGGGAAGAGGTCAGACAGGAGCTCGGTGGTGGTGAAGAGGTGCTGGATGATTGGGAAACTACTGCAGGAGTGATGAGGGAGGCAGCTAGAAAGGTACTTGGTGTGACATCTGGAAATAGAAAGGAAGAGAAAGAGACGTGGTGGTGGAATGAGGAAGTGCAGGAGAGCAGAAGGAGAAAGAGGTTAACAAAACAGAATTGGGATCGACAGAGTGATGAGAAAAGTAGGCAGGAGAACAAGGAGCTGCAGCAGCGGGTAAAGAGGGATGTGGCGAAAGACAAGGAAAAGGCATATGAGGAGCTGTAGGAGAAGTTGGACACTAAGGAAGGAGAAAAGGATTTATACCGATTGGCCAGGCAGAGGAACCGAGCTGGGAAGGATGTGCTGCAAGTTAGAGCAATAAAGGATGGAGATGGAAACGTGTTGACTAGTGAGGAGAGTGTGTTGAGAAGATGGAGGGAGTATTTTGAGCAGTATTTTGAACGAGGAAAATGAGAGAGAGAGAGAGAGAAGGTTGGATGGTGTGGAGATGTGAAGCAGGAAGTGGATAGGATTAGTAAGGAGGAAGTGAGAGCAGCGATTAAGTGGATGAAGAATGGAAAGTTGGTTGGACCAGATGACATACCGGTAGAAGCTAACACCGGATACGACCGTGGCTCTGGATGGATTTGAGTTACTGCGCGCGGACAGAACGATGGAGAGCGGTAAGAGAAAGGGAGGAGGACTGGCAGTGTTTGTGAATAATAGATGGTGTAAAACTGGACACATCACTATTAAAGAGCAGATCTGCTGTAAGGACATTGAGCTGTTAGCCGCTAGCATGAGGCCATACTATCTGCCGAGGCAATTCTCGCATGTTATCGCGATAGCTGCGTATATTCCCCCCTCTGCTGACGGTGAATCGGCATGACGGTGATGTCCTGCATTCTGTTGTTAACAGACTGTTAACACAGAGCCCAAATGCCCTTCTCATTATCTCTGGAGATTTTAATCATGCCCCTCCATCCTCCACTCTGCCCACATTCACCCAGTATGTTTCATGCCACACCAGAGAGAATGAAACACTGGATTTATTCTATGCCAACTCAAAGGAGGCTTATACATCAGCACCCCTCCCCCCCTTGGGAAGATCGGATCACAACCTGGTTCATCTCCTACCTGTGTACAAACCCCTTGTATGCAGGCAACCAGCTACCTCCCGCACAGTGACGACATGGTCTGATGAGACCAGTGAGGCGCTGAAAGACTGTTTTGAAACAACTATGTGGGAGGACTTGTGCAGTCCACATGGGGAGGATATTGACAGTCTAACAGACTGTATTACGGACTACATTAACTTCTGTGTGGAGAATACTGTACCCACCAGGACTGTATGGTGTTTTCCCAACAACAAACCTTGGATTAACCCTGATATAAAGACTCTCCTTAAAGAGAAGAAGAGGGTGTTTAAATCAGGAAACAAAGAAGAGCTGAAAACTGTCCAGAGAGAACTGAGAAAAAGATCAGGGAAGGAAAAGCATGCTACAAGAGGAAGATGGAGGATCAGCTGCAGCAGAACAACGTCAGCGGTGTGTGGAAGGGACTGCCGATTCCCTCCAGTCAACACTCCCTCCAATACACACTGCCCCTTACAGAAGCCCAGGTGAGAATGGAGCTCAGGAAGATCAAAGCGAGGAAGGCTGCAGGCCCAGACGGCATCAGCTCCAGGCTACTTAAGACCTGTGCAGACCAGCTGTGCGGCATATTGCTGTACATGTTTGACCTGAGCCTGAAGCTGGGAAAGGTGCCACAGATATGGAAAACATCCTGCGTGGTGCCTGTTCCAAAGATGTCGCGCCCAAAAGACTTGGGAGACTATCGACCAGTAGCACTGACCTCGCATCTGATGAAAACATTGGAGAGGCTGGTGCTCACTCATCTCCGACCTCTGGTGAGCCCATCAATGGATCCACTTCAGTTTGGATCAGCCTCTTTCTGCTGAGCGCAGGGAGAGCTACCTTTTTTGACTCTGTGGTGGCCTCAGCCATATTCTATGGAGTGGTCTGCTGGGGCAGCAGCATCTCTACTGCAGACAGGAAGAGACTAGACAAGCTGATCAGGAAGGCCAGCTCAGTCCTGGGGATTCCCCTGGACACTGTACAGGAGGTGGGAGAAAGGAGGATGGTAGCAAAACTATCATCATTGCTGGAGAATGTCTCTCACCCCCTGTATGTAACCTTTACATCGCTGAGCAGCTCCTTCAGTGACAGACTGTTACATCCTAAGTGTCTGAAGGAGCGTTACAGAAGGTCTTTTCTCCCTGCTGCTGTATGAGGAAGTCTGGTGTGTCAGAGAAGTATGTGAGGGTGGTGCAGGACATGTATGAGGACAGTGTGACAGCAGTGAACGACAGACTCTAGGTGGAGGTTGGACTGCATCAAGGATCAGATTTGAGCCCTTTCCTGTTTGCAGTGGTGATGGACAGGTTGAAGGACGAGGTCAGACAGGAGTCTCCGTAGACTATGATGCTTGTGGATGATATTGTGATTTATGGTGAGAGGAGGGAGCAGGTGGAGAAGAGCCTGGAGAGGTGGAGGTACACGCTGGAGAGAAGGGGAATGAAAGTCAGTAGGAGTAAGACAGAGTACATGTGTGTGAATGAGAGGGAGGGCAGTGGAGGGGTGTGGTTGCAGGGAGAAGAGGTGGAGAAGGTGGAGGAGTTCAGGTACCTGGGGTCAACAGTGCAAAGTAATGGAGCGTGTGTTAGAGAAGTGAAGAAAAGAGTGCAGGCAGGGTGGAGTGGGTGGAGAAGAGTGATAGCAGGAGTGATTTGTGATAGAAGAGTATCTGTGAGAGTGAAAGGGAAAGTTTATAGGACTGTGGTGAGACCTGAGATGTTGTATGGATTAGAGACAGTGGCATTGAGTAAAAGACAGAAGGTGGAGCTGGGGGTAGCAGAGCTGAAGAAGTTGAGATGTTCATTGGGAGTGACGACGATGGACAGGATTAGAAATGAGTTTATTAGAGGGACAGCGCATGTAGGACATTTTGGAGACAAGCTGGTGAGATTTAGATGGTTTGGACATGTGCAGAGGAGAGACATGAAGTATATCAGTAGAAGAATAAAGATCCGCTGTGGCGACCCCTAATGGGAGCAGCCGAAAGACGACAACGACCTGGAAGCTGTGGTCAGCCATGATACCGCACTCCTGGAGCACAGAGGGCCTTGCTCAAGAGCGGCAGCTTGGCGATACCGGGGCTTGAACCCCGGACCTTCCGATCAGTAACCCAGCACCTTAACCACTCCCCTGGGAGTTATCGAAGATCACCATGCCCCCTTAACTGAGACTGAGGCCATGCCCCCTTAACTGAGACTGAGGCCA
>JAAIIK010025216.1:0-11555 GCA_014706435.1 Silurus glanis
GGACACCCTTAATAAGAATAATTTGAAAGATTGAGCAAACCTATAAAGAAAAATGTTTAATGAATGTTTGAATGTGGAACATGATAAAAATGCACTGAGTCTTTTTTTATAACGGAAACGCCTTTCTGAAGCGTCTATACATGTATTTTGACCGCTCCCAGCACCCATACCGTAAGTGCAAGATTAGACGCGCAACACTAAACAAAGTGCGGCTGCTTAACCGTGTATTTCCAAGATGCGGCTGCTTAACCGCAGTGTCTTTATGCACTTTTTCTACTCCAAGGCATGGACTGGTAATAGTTGAAAGATATTTTTTTTAATTGAAGGAAATTATTATTTTTGGTTGTGTTGTTGCCCTGTAAAAGGTTTACATTAAAATGGAATTAGAAAGTCTAGAGAGAGAGGGAGAGAGAGAGAGAGAGAGAGAGAGAGAGAGAGAGAGAGAGAGAGATGTAATAAGAAACTAATACCACTGATGTGTGTTTTATTTCAGATTTATTTTCTCATGTGTTTATAATATTAAACTTTGTTTGTTTCAGATTCAATGTTTATGCAAAACTAAAGTTTGTTTCCATATGAAAAGGTTCAACATTACACATCTGGAGAGACGGAAAACATGCACAATTGCAGTAAACTTTAAAATAAATACTGAGTTTGGCCCGCGATTTCGTCCCAGTGTTTAATTTTGGCCCACTGTGAATTTGAGATTGACACCCCTGGATTAAAGATTTGGGGAGAAATTTCGTGTTTCCTTGTAAAATGATTTTTTTAAAACAAATAAATAAATTAAAAAAACAGTAGTTTATTGTGATACACTTAAAGTTAAGTTATTTTTTATTATTTAATTATAAAATACATTATGATGTATCTTTGCCCTGCAAACCACACTGAAAGTTGAGACATGAATAAATTGTACCTTTGATCCAGCAGCAGCAGGAGTGTGTGGAGGTTCTCCTAAAGATCTCCGTCTGGACTCTGATTTCATGATCAGAGGTGTAAAGAATCAGGACACTGGAAGAAAAATGCAGAGGTTCATGACTCCAGAATGTCCACTAGCTGTTCCCCGAGCAGCTCAGCTGCTACATTTCACTGTATCTCACCTTTGGGTAAAAATCCGCTAAATCCGGGACAAAAACGGGGTTGAAGCTCGCGCGCGATAGATTTATAACGGCGAAAGGAACGTCGATGTGCACGCGCGGAAAGTGGAGAAAAACTCACGCGCCCAACATTAACTTCAGACCGGAGCGCGTGAAAGAACTCTATAAGTACAAACACAGAGCACAAAGCAGTGGGCGGGGCCAACGGGCTCGAGTTCTAAATCTGCAAACATCATTGGCTCAGACATTGTCAGGAAGTGAAATCTGATTGGTTGTCTGTAATAATATCAAATATATAATATGAAATATTTCATATAATAAAAATTAAAAGTAATATTTCAGATTGAATCCCAGTGGAAACGCGACTGATCCGAAGCTGCTGCTTTTTAGCTGATACACACTGTGTGGTCAAAAGTATTTGGCCACGTGTCTTTTCCAGCCAGATGTGATTCATAAATTCACCTAAAATGCTCTTTAATGCACCATACAGCCAATTAACATGCAAACTGTTGAAATACTTCATAGAAACAGAATGTAGAATCACTGAAAGCATTTTAAATGGGATTTAAATACCCGCTACAGAGGGAAGCATGAGCTTTTCTGTAGCTATTATTGCTTATATGTTCATGGCACAGGACCAAATATCAGTTTATTTTATCTTTCCATAATGAGATGGAATAAAACATAAATGCTGTGGTGACTCCCGTGTGTAATGCTGCATGATGGCACTGCTGGAGGATTACACCAATGGAAGATTAAGGAGAAAAAGAGTCTCCAGGGACCATGATGATTTCTTGGCCCATGATGATGACTGGCTAATAAGCTGATTTAGATTCCTACAGCTGTGCTCCTGGATCTATGTGCTGAATTGGGTCCAGTACTACAGAGGGAAACACACTGGAACCATGCCATCCCCGTCCAAATACAGGTCCTCACCACTCTGGGGTTAATGACAACAGGTTGTTTCTAGTGGGAAATGGCAGACAGGGAAAGACTTTATATAAATGTTATATATAATTAATTTGAATATAATATAATTCTATTAAATCTCATGCTATAGGTCTGGTATCTGCCCCTGAGTGTCATAATGCCTGTCATTTTGGATGTTATTATTAAGGTGGGTAGTCGATACATCAGGTTTCCCTTCACTGTGCAAGAACAGGCTGAAATTAAAATGCAGTTTGCAGCAATGTTCAGTTTTCCAAATGTAATCAACACAATTGACTGCACTCATATTTCTTTAAAGACTTTGTATGAAAAGGAATTTGTTTATGTTAATAAACAGCATATGCTTTCTGTTAAAGTGCAAGTCATATGTGACTCTAACACGACCCTCACAAACATTGTGGCACGCTGACCTTCTTTAGCACATGATTCCTTTATCCTGACACATAGCAGTGTAGGGAACAGACTACAGGCAGCTGCAGGACGTGATGACTGGCTTCTTGTTGAGTTTAACAACATGTAGAAATTGTAAACATTGTCCTGATGTAGTCTATAATATGACAGGTGACAGAGGCATCACCCCTCAGATGCTCATCACCTCCTGAAATGCAGATGTGGAGCTCTGGATGTCTCAGCTGGCAGATTTCTATACCACCCGGAAAATGTGTGTAAGATTACAGGGTGTGTGGTGCAGGGGCGTAGCCATCATTTCAAAAGTGGGGGGACGAAATGTCTAGTGTTACCTGTTTGTTTTTTTCAGTTAACCCTTGTGTAATTGACAGGTTTTATTTTTAATCATATTTTTTTGCTTTATATGCTTTATGATTATATATGATTATAAAACAGAAAGAACAAAAGAAATACAACAGCTTGCCACTGGGACAGTACCCTTAAAAGGACATCTTTGTACCTTATTTACCCCAAAGATTTATAGTTGTACATTAAGATACACATTGGTACTCTAAGGTAGTAATGTGTACCTTTTTGAGTATAAAGTACAAAGATGTCTTTATAATGGTACTAAGAGTATATTATTTACATATTTCAAATTGTATTTTGTGTATGCACAGTACATGGCACACAGTAATGAAGACTTGCACATTCAAATAATACTTCATTTTGTTCTATTCTACAGTCCATGTTTCAGGAATAAAACAAGTCATTCAAAACAAACTATTGAAAGAAAATATGTATTGAACTCAACTGACAAACATGTCAAGACCCGATATCAATTATACAATGAGATGAAATAAAGATTTAGTGTCACTTCTTTTAAGCTTCCTGGCTGGTTTGTTTAAAAGTAGTAGCTTTTTACACAGTGTTAAAGCGAACATATATCTCAATATATAAAGCTACTTAAAACTGCCAAAAGTGTTTCTGCGACGTTCCTTCCCATCTAACAGCTGAGCAATCATTTCCCTATTTATATTGTCAATTTTGTCACTGTGGATGTGACACACAGCAACACTGTTTAGACGGGACTGTGTCAGTAGTGACATACAGAAGAAAATAACTAATTAAGTACACTGCTGGACATTAACCAATAATTTGTATCCTAAATTGTTTAACACTTAAGTATGGGGAACACGTATTCACTTTTAACTTTGACATTCGCCTCAAACTCTTAATTTACTGCTTATTAGCTTTTAAGGTAGTCGTTGTAGATAAGTTTAGGTATTAGGTAGGATTATGGGATGCAGAATATGGTCATAAAGAATAAGGAATTAATATGTGCTTTCTTAGTAGCCTACTAATAAACAGCCAATGTGCAGTTGTTCATCATACTGATGTGTTACATATTTTTTTCTAAATTTTACTAATTAATTTTTTTATGATTGGTCCATATATAATCCTACAAACACTTGTGTATAAATAGATTATACATTATAAAATGTAAAAAAAATTTAAAAGCCACATCTGTTCTCACCTGTAAAGTTTCTTGTGTAACATACTGAATCTGCCCTGACAAACCTAGGCTGTCTGTTTCTTGCTCATTCTTGACAACACATAAAAATGTAAAATTTGTCTAATAATGAAAGAGCACCCCATAAAATAAAGATCGTTCCTATCAGCATACTGTAACGTTTCCCCTGTCATCTACCCTCATTCACCGGACTACATTACCCATCATCCTTTGCACCCCGTCATCCACCATGTTTGTTTCCCGTCTTCACCTGTCTGTTCACCCGGACTCTATTTATACTCATCACCACTGTCTTCACTCAGTGTCGGGTATCGTCTTTACTCGGTTGTATGTATGTGTGGTTTACCTGCTCCTTATTATTAAAATCACATCTTTAATGTTACTATTCGTGTCCTCGTCTCTCCGTGTACATACCGTGACACACAGAGTTACACATGCTGTAAAATCTCACTTCAACATTATCTTTATTCTTATTTGAAGGGTTTTGATAACACGACAAGTGAGTGACTGATTGCCATGGATACGTGAACGTCATGTATAGACTATCTTGTCTCTTTGAATTTTAAATCACTCTGCATTAATATACATTGCTCCATTAAAACCTCAACATGTCGTGAACACACACTCTCCACTAAAAAAGTGAGGGGGACGAATTTACTTTTTATAAAAAGTGCGGGGGGACATGTCCCCCGCGTCCCCCGTATAATCTACTCCCCTGGTGTGGTGTTTTGCACAATGTGGCACTGAGGACCAGTTTCCCTCTCCCTCCTGACCTCCCTCCCCCTCAGCATTATGACCATTATGAGCCCCCTGCCCCACAAGAGGGATATCAACAAGATGCAAGAATCCATGAGGAGGTCATACGGCGTTTGAAAGCAAGACAAAAATCATGGTTTAACTTCATCTTTTAATAATTGTGCAATTTTACTTTTGTCACGTTTTCCCAAAAGTTTATCATGTGGATTTTAATTATTTAGCTTAAAAGCATCCTCCAGTTGAGAAACACTGATTTAGAATCAGGATTTAAATGATGTCGAACACTTCAATAAACAAGTGATTTAATATTTTAGATTTTTATTGATTTTATTCATTATTATTGGACATGGAGAGGTGGTACATTTAAAAGGTCGTGAGTTGCTAGTATAAGAGTAAAAGGCTCGGAGAGTCACCGTAACGAGTACGGGGTGAGACCCGAGGTTATTGTAGTTATTGAGAAGTTATTGAGATTACTGAGATGAAGTGATGGCCATGTGTACATGTACGTTGTGTTAACTGCAGTAGTGTAAGTGTTTTGTTGTCATATTGTTTGTGAAGAGCGTGTTTGTGAAAGCTGGATTGAAGAGTGTATTTCTGTGTATGCTTGTGTTTTGTCTGTGAATTTATATGCATGCTTGTGTTTTTGCTATTGCTTGCTGTTTGCTTGCGCTGATTGGGAAGATGATGAAATTGTGATCATACTTGTATTATTGTCATATCTGTATTATTAATAAAATAGCATGGTATACACACACACATTAGAAGTACAGGAGAGCTGCGCGTGGACGAGAGACGGAGCACAAAGGAGGGGGCGCGGGCACGCGCATATAGACACGGAGCGCACGAGGGGGGGCGCGCATGCGCATAGGCGCACGGAGCATACCATACATACCACACACACACACACACACACACACACACACACACACAGCGCGATTGAATAAAGAATAAATAAATAAGTAGATAAATAAATAAAAATAGAGGGAATATAGAAAATAATGCATGGATTTAATAGACATAGAGATAGAAACGAACGGACTTAGAACTCATTTTTGGGACGAGAGAACATATAAAGATAGAAACGGTATAGAGAGGAGACAGACAGAGAAGCAGATACAAGATAAATTGTGGGCTATTACACGTTTGCATGGCATTGATGTGTTACACCAGATATTCCCAGAGGAAGACTGGTATGAAAAGATAAAAAGCATCTGGAAACCTCAACTGTTAAGCCCAGTATTGCGCACCCTAGTGGAAGCCCCTAAACCTAGTAAAGCAGTGATACACCTGTTTGATTTCATAGCAGAGCCAAATAGTGAAGACGAGGAACCATTGATAGAATTAAATGCAGAAGTACCTGAACAATCTAATTATTGCTCAGGACTGACAGCAACTGTTGTAGTGGAACCCAGAGAGGTGTTGTGGGAAAGAGGTGCAGCCACCTCAATTCTGGTCGAAAAAATCAACTCGTTAAGTGGACAGAGCCGTAAAAATCCAAAACGACCTTGTAAAACAGTGAGACGGATAAACGTCTATCTAAAGTGGTCTGCTAAAAATAGAAACCCAGGCCACCATAGAGAGGCACACAGAGCGAGACAAGGGTGCATCATGAGTGCGGAGGAATCCACAATCACACCTGTGGATGTGATCATTTTAAGGCATAAAGGAGCTGAAAAAGAGATAAAAAAAATACATGAAAAAATGGAAAGACCTGTCAACTGGGGATTTGCAATGGCCAGAAGAGGGAACATTTAATAAAGAAAAGTGTGATGTAATGAGGACCAGAAAAAGATATTGGGGAGAAATGAGAAGAAAAAAGAAAAGAAGGAAAAGACAAAAAGGAAATTAGACATCATTGAGTGGTTTGAACATGAGGGAGAAATGCTAAAAGCACACAGAGAAAGGACAGAGAAGGGAACAGGAAGTAAAGAGGGAAAAGGGCCAGAAAAGGCTTCAGCCCCACCATTTGAGGAGTTTAAGGAACAGAAAAAACCACCGCCATATTCTGAAGTAAAGAAGCATGAGGTAACTTGCATCTACCCAGTAATAGAGAAAAAGAAAGAATATCATGACATACAACTAGACATAACAGGAGGACGGATCAAAGGGAGGATGGAACTCCCAGCTTCAGACAACAAGATAAACAAGGGAAGAACAAGACAACCAAACAGAGTGTTATTTGAGAATCCTGATGAGGAGGAGGGAGATGATGAAGAAAGCAGCAATGAAGGGAGATATGACTATGAACATGATTATGATCTAGATATCGCACCTGAAGAATGGGAGAGAGAGCGAGAGGAATTAGAACCACCTGAGTATGACCAGAATCAAAGACATCGCCAGAAAAAGCAACCATGAAGGCATGTAAGGTGTGAAAGTACCCCGAAAGCACGAAAAAGACTAAACAAAGCCACATCTCTTCCAGACATCAGAAACAAAAATGTAAGCAAAGAAGATTCGAACTCAGGAGAAGAATGCAAGGATGAAGAAGAGTTTGTTCTCCTGAACCCAAAAAGAGGGGAAAAAGTGCATGTTCACGGAATATTGGAAATGACACCAAAAATGCCACGGAAAAGTGATCCACTGCACACAGAGGTGAAAACTCTGCAAGAAGAAATGACGCTACATGAAGAAGAGAATTCAGCAAACAGACAAGAACTGGCAAACACCCAAGAGAGGATAGAGAGAATGGAAGAAATTCTAAAAGACACTCGAAGGGAAATGGACCATACAAAGGAGATCATAACGAAAGTGACTGGTGAAAATCACCAATTAAAGGTGAAGCTATACCAACAAGAAAACGCCCAGCTTGAGGCAGAGATGCAGAAAGCAGCTCAGAGAAGCATGGAAACAGCGGACCAGTGCCAACAATATCTTGATGAACTAGAATTCCAACTGTCAATGAAGCAACCAAGAAACAGCGCAAAGGATGGGAGAAAGAAAGATCGGAAAGCAACAAGGGAAATAATAATGGATATCCCATGTGAACGCAGGGTAACAAGGTCACAAGCAGGAAGAGGGAATCGAGATGATGAAGAGGAAGACATGGAAGAAGAGGCGATAAGTCCTAAACATCAAAATCCTTTGCAAATGCCAGTCTTTATATAAGGAGCAGAACCAATATATACACCATGGTCATTCATGGATCTTACGGGACTGATAAGCAGACTGCCTAACATATGTGAAGGAGCACAAAGATGGATAACACGTTTTGAAGAACAAACTATGGGTCAGATGCTGGCCATGGGAGATATCAAGGCAATTTTGACACAGTCGTTGGGAAAAGCTAAGATGATAGAAATATGGGATCAAGCACAACTAGGAGATGTGGGAAAAAATCAAAGGTATGATCGCTGGTCATTTGGATCAAAAAGAAATGACGTATGGAATGCACTTCGATCCACATACCCAACTCAATCTGATCCAACCAAGGTGGAAAACCTGAAAATAGACGACAAAGAGGGAGCTGCTGCCTTCATCTTTAAGTTACAGAAAGCTTGGGCTGAAGGGATGGGGTCAGCATGGGATGAGACAACGGCTAACATCACATTATTCAAGATAATGGTGAAGAGGGCACTTCCAAGTGAAGTACAAGAGAAGCTTGAATCAGTTGTAGGGCTTAATGACATGCCCTGGGCATCTTTCCAGGCAAATGTCACACATGCTGTGGAAATGCATAGGAAAAAAAAGGAAGCAGCTAAACAAGCAGCAGAAGATTTAATAACATTGCTGCACAAAGCACAGCTCGGAGAGCTAACACGGAGCAAACAAGAAAATCAAGAAAAACGCAAAGAAGAGAAAAATTCAGCTAAACAAGCAGCAGTCATGCTGGCACCAACCACTGCGCAGCAGGATCCAGCTGGTCAAACCACACCAGATCAAGGAAATCAGCAACTAATGCCTGTGGGACAACCAATGATGGCCTATCCAACAAATCAACAATATCCACCACAAAACAGAGTGTGGGGACAAGGAAGAGGCCGAGGAAGAGGAGGAATGTTTCAACCAAGACCAAGAAATTATCAACCACCGAGAGGAGGAAGATGCTGGAACTGCCAAGATCCCAATCACATGATGAAAAACTGCCCGTATCCATTAAGACAACAGCAAGGTAACCAACAACAAAATCAAAGCTGGCAGGATCCCGGAAATTGGGCAGGATCATGGATGGGACAGAATCAAGAAAATCAACAAACTCAAGCAAACTTCAGAGGCGGCCCTCCAGGGGCACCTCAAGGTAACATGTGAAGGTGCCCAGAGAAGCCGGAGGGGGAGCTGGTACAGTGCCCCACCTCACTGTACCCTGCACAAGAACCAACCATAATGGTGGATGTGAGTAACCAGCTCCAAACATTGTTTTTGATTGACACAGGAGCAACATTCACAAGTATTGGAAAAGAAGGCTCTAAGCTCCCCCTCTCACACAAAGCAGTAAAGACAGTAGGCTTCTTGGGTAAAACTCAAACTTTGTAATTCACAGAGCCACAAGACATAACAGTAGAAGGAATCACTATACAGGCACCACTATTGTATTCTCCCGATACTCCAGCAAATCTATTAGGCAGAGATGTACTGTGCAAGCTAGGAGCAAAAATCTACTGTGGACCTACAGGAGTGTGGGTCGAACTTCCTGAATGCTTAGCTCAACAGTATGTGATGGTGGAAAGGAAAATAGAAGAACAAACACTGGATAAAGTCTATTGGCTGGAACTGGAAGAGACATCCTCAGAAATTCACAAGCTGTATGACCACTGGAAAACATGGTTCACGAACATGCGTCCAGATTGTGTGGAAACCAGAAAACCATGGCATTGCACTATAAAGTATGATGAGGGGGGACAAAATGAAGAATATGAGACTTTGTGGGGAGAACATGTAGAAGGAAACCAGTACAGTCTCAAAACAGAAAACGTGATCATTGGTCCCTAAGGGATAGCTGCAACAGTACAGCTACCAGACCACATTGCTCAGTGGTATCCAGTCAAGAACTCTGTTCCACATGTCTCCCTAATGATCGGGCAAAATTTTTAATCAAAACACTTAGGGCCAATGGTCCGAGAAGCAAGTCAGGTAACTGAGTGGACACCAGTGGAAGAAAATATGAGTGTGTCGTCAGACAGGAAATATCTCAAAATAAAGCTAACAGCTGAAGACAGTGTGGTAGCTCACACTGTGTTGATCAACAGACAGGTGCAGGTGAGAACGCAAGTAGGGCAGGTAGGACAGTGGCAGCAGAAGGTAGAACAGACTGAACTAGAAGAAGAACAGGTACTGAAACAGGTTCCAGAAAAGCTGGAGTCACATTTTGACGCACTGGGTATCCCTTTAGCGTCGTTTTTCAACATGCAGGGATTCCCATAGACTTCTGTAGATCTCTGAACCGGAACCTGAGGCGTTGAATTTTGACGTGTTGGGGAATCAGACTGCAGTCCATTTTGTGTTATGAACGGAAATGGGACTACGATAAATAAGAATAAAAAAAAATAGCTTGCTATAAATTAATTATGGCAGGGCTACTCAATCCAGGTCATGTTTTTATTCACGTCTCAAAAACTGCCTCTTTCTCACCAATTACCTGCATGTCTTCCATCACCACGTTTATTTATTTATTTATTTATTAGGACTTTTCTTATTTATTTATTTATTTATTTATTTATTTATTAATAAATTCATCAGTGGTGCTGACGTCATTGTATGGAGATCCCATGCTCCATTGCGATTTTCCACTCGGTAAGTAGAACAGTTCATTAATATAATTGGGAACAATCCCTACAATTTACGGAACAAAAACTGTTCAATCAGGTGAAGAAGTTGTGTTTAGAAGCTGTAGAAGTGAAAGGAAGCAGTTTCGTGATGCAGTAAATCACAGCAGACATTATAAACATATAACTTGCTGCACCAAATGTGTAGTAGGCAGGCTAAGATAGATCATTACATTCAAGTTTGTTTATTTGTTTTTCCACATTTAATCATGCAAGGAAATAGAGGATATTTTATGATATTTGGAAATTGTGTGTTTTAAGTTACCAAAATGACAGTAGCACTTTAATACTTTAGCCTTTTATAAATGTTCAGATGAGGAACAGTGTTGCTAGATTGGTGTGTTTTCCAGTAATTGTTCACAAATCCACACAAAAAACTCTAGTAAATACACAAATCTTACCAATAACAATACAAATTAATTTTGACAATTAATTAATAAAAAAAAAAACAATACTGTGGAGCATCACATATTTACAATATAATAAAGCAAATTAAGTGTTCTTGTCTAGAGAAGGTTAGGTTAGGGTTAGTCATCTAGGGTTAGGGTTAGGGTGTTCAGGGGTCACCAACATGGGTCCACAAGGACCAAATGAGTAGCCCGCTTTTCTAAAAATAACTGTTTCCTACTTTGTTAAATCATTGTTGATAATTATTATGAGAAATCATTAACATGATCAGTGTCTTCACATAGATGAATATCATTAATTATTAATAATAACATATAGTAAAAGGTAAATTGAGCAAATTTGTTATTTCAGATCAAACTGAAAACTGTGTGTATCAAACTGGTAGCCCTTCACATTAATCGGTACCCAAGAAGCAGCTCTCAGTTTCTAAAAGGTTGGTGACCCCTGGTGTAGGTCATCTAGGGTTAGGGTGTAGGTCATCTGCCAACACTGATGAAGAAAAAAATGGTAAAAATGTGAGGTGTTCAATTCTGAATTCTAAATCTTTTTATTTTTTCTCATCAGATCCTTTAGATTTGCCAGCTTCTAACATTCCTCTTTTATTTTAATCCCCCACCACACACACACACACACACACACACACACACACACACACACACACAC
>JAAIIK010025217.1:0-18892 GCA_014706435.1 Silurus glanis
AGATAGATAGATAGATAGATAGATAGATAGATAGATAGATAGATAGAAAACTGGCAGAGAAATTAAAACAAACTATCTGCATCAAATTAAATTCATAGAATAAAAATTTTTTTCATTGCATTGTATTTCATTGAATCGCATTGTGTTGAATCAAAAGTTAATCGTATCGCAGCGCATCGTTATAGGGGGTGAATCGTATTGTATCGCATCGGTAGCTGCTTCATATGAATCTTTAATGTATCGCATCCTCGGCTATGCATCGAGATACAAATCACATCGGTGTCAGTTATGGAGCTGCAAATCCCTACCATGTATAAACTCAGACTTCTGCAGGATGCATTTTCTTTGTTTGATTATTGTACTGTTGTAGTTGTGATGTGGTTTAGGATCTATGAGGGTTAGGAAATATATGAAATGAACTTAAGTTACTGGTTTACCTCACAGTGTATCTGAGAGAACTCTTGAGACAGAGATTTGGCTTAGATAATAATATTTGCTTCTTTTCTATTTCTTTATTCATGCCTTCAAATCGATTTGTATCATTTGTAAATTATGCACAGCTCTTTGGATTGATTCAAACTTTGCTTGTGCAGTTGTTCCACAAATGTAGAACTGTGCTGGTTCTGCTGAGCATGTCTTCAGTCCATTTGTTTCTGTTCTGATCATAAAACTCATTCCAGGTTGTGCAGGAAGGCTTTAATTCAAGAATGTTCAAAACTCCAAAAACACTTCTGACACTGGTGTGTTGGTGTGGAACTTTGGTGGTTTTGTGGTAAGAGCTTGAAAAGAAATATTTGTCTACTGCCAGGTGCATTGTGATGTATATAGTCCTTTCTGATTGTTGCTTGTCAGACTGTACGAACATGATCCCCATGTCACGCTGTAGGATCTCTGTTGTAGTGGTGGACAAAGTACATAAACCATGTTGTTGAGTTAAAGTAGAGAAACACTCAGTAAAATATTACTCCAGTAAAACTAAAAGTGCTTCCTTTAAACTTTCACTTGAGTAAAAGTACAAAAGTATTTGCCTTCAAATTACTTAAGTGTGTAAAGTAGTAGGATTTTCATTCAGAAATAAAAAGGAACGACTGATATCGCAAAATGTAGTTGAGTAAAAAGTACGATATTTGACTTTAAAATGTACTGAAGTAAAAGTCCCCCCAAATGGAAATGCTTTAGTAAAGTACTGTACAGATACGTCAAAAAGCTTCTTAAGTATTAAGTAAATTAGATTTACTTTGTTACTGTTCACCACTGCTCAGTGTCATAATGTCAAACTGTACAACTGTTAAAAACTGACTCACGCAAGAAAAAGATTCATCCAAAGTTTTATGCCATCGATCCGTGACACGTTCAGACCACCTGACTCGTTTCAACATTTTCCTTCAGCTGGGTTGAAGTTGTCATGGTAACGGACTCACAAGGTTCGGCGCTCCTATTGGTTCTTGGTTTGACGCTTCATAGGAGAAGTAACGCTGCAGAAAAGAGTCTTAAATCTTCTCAAATTTGTCGAACAAATTTCAATAATCGTTCAGTGTGAGCCTGGAATTAGAAGACAATGTGAATTCTATGTGTGTGTGTGTGTGTGTGTGTGTGCGCGTGCATGGTCATGGTATGAGGTGTTGATATTCAGTGCTGTGTAGAAGGAGATGAAGGTTGTTATCCATCCCACCAAATCAGTTTATCACACCTGCTGCTGTGGACTTTAATTTAAGTAAATTCTTCCAGAAAAAATCTTGTTCACGTGAAAAAAAAGTGTCAATGATTTTTTTTTGTTTTAAATGTAGAAAAAGTTCAGCAAAAACCATCGAGTAAAATCTCAAACCAGAAGCAACGCTCATCTAATTGAGCCACAAGATCTTTTGCATGAAAGTTGTTTTAAAAAACTTTTCATATTTTCTATCAGTAACTACAGTAATAAAGGAGAGGTAGAGGGGAGATTTGAACCCAAAAAGACGCATCAAAGACCATGATGTGAACCACTACATCACTATAGGATGTATGTTGATCAAGACAAGGAGTAGAGGACAATTCATAACAGACCCACAAAATACTTATAATTATTATTATTATTATTATTATTATCATCATAACTGCAGTTGGTTATAGAAACAGATGAATTGTAACACACAGGTCACATCCTCAAGTCAGTCTCACACTGCCCTCTAGTGGCAGGGTCGGGCATGCGTTTTGCTTAATTCTGTACAAATATTATGATTCTTTTTTTGCTTAAGTTATATTTAATGTTGATCTCTGTTCTTCCAGACCAGGGGTCGGCAACCTTCACCACACAAAGAGCCATTTGGACCTGTTTCCCACAGAAAAGAAAACACTGGGAGTCACAAAACCCTTTTGACATTTAAATTAAAATAACACTACATGTAACGGGTTTTTTTTGCCTTTATGCTATGTATAATCAAACCATAATGAGTTGCATTTATGAAATCAATGAACTGCAGAGAGAATGAAATTACATTTCTGCATGCAAAAAAAAAAAATTTTGAACTCCTTAAAAAAAGACATTGGGTTGAAGGTTACTTTCAAGTAAAATACTCAATGTCTATTTGAGTCCTTCTTGTATTTATGAAAAGAACGCCGAACATAAATTATCCACCGGCAGCAAACCAAAAATGCCGTCCTCTTCTGTGTGCCGTCAACCAAAGTTTAAGAAGCCGCGTGCCGGTGGGTGTCGCACATTAGCGGTTGTGACGCATATGAAGAGCGACAAAAAACTTTAACACATTTTATTTAGATTTTACAAGATCACCAAAATCTTCAAATTTAGAATTACATTTTAAAAACTAACGAACTAAAATAAAATACATTTTAATTAAATACTCATTATTTATTTTCCAAAGCCACAGGGAGCCGCAGAAGAGGGATGAAAGAGCCGCATGCGGCTCCGGAGCCGCGGGTTGCCGACCCCTGTTCCAGACAGTCTCTGACTTAGCGGGGACGAGTCGCCTTCTGCTTCAGCTGATCAGCGGATGTCATACGGTGCGAGTTCATCATCACTGAGAGAGGCAGCATATCATTTAAACTCACAACTAGAGGTCAATTTTAAAGTGAATTTTACATAAATGTTGCTTTTTTTTTTTATAAGCCAAGTTATAAACAAACATTAACAAATCAACCAATTCGAATTACAAATACCACAAATCCCAAAATTCTACACAAGAGTCAAATATTGTTAAAATCATGTGACTCAAAAAATAATTATGATACAAAATCTCGGATCTCTGTAAACCCAGACATTATTATTACCCAATTTAAAACTTTCAGAATAGACTTAAAAAACTAGACCAATATAAAGTTTGTTCACAAACTGAGTTTATTCATATGATCATCGAAAAGTCCAAACACATAATATTTAATATAAAATATTTAATATAATAAAAATCAAAAGTAATCTTCCAGAGTTGAATCCCAGTGGAAACGCGACTGATCCGAAGCTGCTGCTTTTCAGCTGATACACACTGTGTGGTCAAAAGTATTTGTACACCGTTCTTCTCAAGACAGATAATAAATTCACCTAAAATGCACTTTATGACTTTTATCTGAAAGGAATATTCACATTTACTATTATTTATACAACACCATGTCACTATTAGGGTTTATTAGAAGATTACACATGGCAGTAGTATTTGAGTGATGTAGTGGTGAAGCTGTAGAAGTTTTTTGTGTATAAGTGCAATATAAATAAATGAAATTCAAGTTAAATAAAGCTGATTAATATTAATGTAATAAACTAAATGATCCAGAAAAGACGAGTACAGATTTAATAACATTTATTTTGTCCAAAAATGTTTATATACAATTCACTATTTATGCTGAGAACCTGCATGAAGGTGGTACTAAATTTATTAAATGTACCATTTACATGTTAGAACCCAATCAAACTTACTGTTAGAACTCAACTTGATCTGACCTCAAATCAGGCTCTAAACTGTAGCAGTTCCTCCTCCACCCACACGGGGGAGACTCCTCAACTTGATATAACTAGACAACAAAACACGATTAATAATATTTGTATATATTTAGGTAAAAAGAAAGTCCTGACAGAGCCACTAGAGGGCAGTGTAAGTCTGAAATCTGAGAATCAACTGCAGTTATTATTATTATTATTATTATTATTATTATTATTATATATTATATATCATTAATATTAATAATTATATTATAGATATTTTTCTTGATAATATTAAACTGTCTTAAACTTAAACTGTTTACTGTTTTACATACAGGGGGTTCATGTTTAATTTTTAAGCTGAATTTTTGTGATATAAATAAATGAAACAGAAGTTAAATGAAGCTGATTAAAATTATTGTAATAAATAATGTAGAAATAACGAGTACAGATTTAATAACATTGAAACTATTTTTTTGTCAAAAGGTTTTTATAAAATCCAGTCTTTATGGTGATAAACTGCATGTTAGTACTAAAATGTATTAAAAGTATCATCTACATGCAAGAACTCAATTAAACATATTGTTAGAATAAAATGTAAACTTGATCAAACCTCAAATCAGACTCTGAACTGTACGAATGCTATTTGTTCTGTTATTGAACTAGAAACAGTGAATGTTGAGATGTTTGGGAACAAAAGTTTCTTTTTCTTGAGTGAGACTGCTGAAAGAAATATTTTTAAGGAGACAGAATGTTTTATGTTACAGATTTTGTTAGAGCTGTGGAATCGAGTCATTTTCCAGTGAATCTTTTTAATTCAGACTCAATTGAACCGAATCCAGTGAACCGACTCTTCTGGACCTTATTATTTTTAAATGAATTTATTGAACCGAACTCTTTTGAACCGAGTGACTTGAACTGAATCTACAGAGTAGAAATTAATGAACCAAACAAAACTGAATAGATTGAGTTATTGAAATTAATTTATTGAATTAAATTATTTTGTAATGTTTTGAATGCCAAAGTGTTATTTCTGATGTTTTTAACTAACTGAGGTTGTTAAAAGTTTTATTTTAACAGTAGATGTTATAAGGCTGCATTTTAATATTTAATTAATATTAAATTTTTATTAAACATTACAATAATTATAGATTTTTACTTTATTATATGTAAGACATGTGCTCACATGCTGAATTTAAACCTGCCCAGAGCTTTACAGATTTTTGCTCTCCAGTGCTGCCATTTCCTGTTCCTCAGGAATTATTGAGGAAGTTGTAAGGATGGTCAGATCTTTCCATGAGGTCAGACCCTGAGAACTGCCATGCAACAGAACATTAAACTTTCTAATCTGAGGAGAAGATCTCTTTAATTTGAGGAGAGGAAGACATCTGTTCAGCTGCCCACTCAACCATCCTTGAGCCCCCTCTTTCCCTCCTGGGGATATGACCGGGTCATGGAAAGATGATTAAGAAGTTCCTGGAATTCAAGCTACTATACTTGCATACTGCAGTTATTATAATTTAGGAATGTATGAATTTTAACTTTACATGTTTGGTATCATTTTAAAGGTTTCAGTGTGATTGGAAATATGATCTCAGTACAATATCAGTACAATATCTATCTATCTAAATGTACAAGAAATTAAAAATAGCTCCTACAGTCAAATAAATTGTTTTTATTGTCATTTTAATCATATGCTGTACAGTTGGTGCGATTAAAGAGATTTAAGAGATCCTCGCATCAGATTAGAAGGTTTAATGTTTTGTTGCATGGCAGTTCTCAGGGTCCAGTGCAGTAAAATAATTACACTTGGTAAGATTTCTTGAAATAAAAAGTGATTAAAGCGATGCTGCAGCACTCGTGTGTCTGTTTTCTGAAGCAGCTTCTGCACCTGACGCACAGCACGAGGACTCGACTTCTTTGATAGACCCTTGTGAGTGGAACCCGTCTTGGAAAACCTCGGTATGACCCGGACCACTGTACTGTAACTCAGTGTCAGGATGTTACTGATCTTCTTATCGCCTCGGCATCATGGTGGAGTCTACTGTCATCAGAGAGTCTTTACCATGAGGTGCCGTGTAGAACATCCAGTGGTCAGTATGAGAGAATTGAATAACAGAATATAAGATTTTTTCTCCAAAGTTTAAATAAAATTGGATTTTTTTTCCATTTGATGAATTTTAAGTTCATTAATTTTTTCATTCATGTATTTTTGCTCTTGTTGTGAAGTGAAGTTTGTGTCATTGCTGCTACACTGTGCATCTGAACGATCATGACTTAAATCTTACAATAAACTTTAGGGTTTTATCACATTTTCTACTTTCATTCATCTGATTGTCTCCCCAGTGTCCAACTGCTCCATGGCTTTGTGTATCAGTCACCTCACCACTATAGGAAAGAGTTTTTTATCACACACACACACACACACACACACACACACAAAACACATTATTTGCACATATTTTTTTACATTTACAATATTTATTATTATATGCACAAGAATTTTGAACTTTATTCCACATGGATTGTGCAGTACAGTGTACAAGTAGTTAATAACGTGTTTGTGTATGTTTCTATTTTCTTTATAGTAATTAATCTTTCATATAATAATATTGTATTGTGCTCCTTATATCAGTGATCCCCAACCCCCAGGCCGTGGACAGCCACCCGTCAGTGGGTCAATTGGTACCGGGCCGCACAGAAAGAATAAATGTGTAAATCTGCATATAATAATAATAATAATAAATTATTATTTTAACATAAAAAAATATGTTTAAATGTAGACCTTTAGGTTCTAAAGCACCCCAAAACAAAAAACTTTACTATTATTTCTACTATTTACTATTATATAATATGATATTATTATTATAATCACAAACTGCTTTTATAAAATTAATATGAAATAAGGCTGTAATACTGCACTGTATTTAACTGCCCAAACCAGATTTATTCTAGTTTTAAACATATTGATAGTCATTTTTATTTATTTTTTGTTGTATTTTGATGTTTTCAATTTAATTTCAGTAAATTATGACTTTTTGTTTGTATTTAATTTTATTGATGGTTTAGTTTTTAATCTAATACACAGTAAAAGCCTTAATATTTATAAATGTGTATTATGTGTAACACAGATATATATATATAAAAAAAAAAGAATAATAGGTGAGAAGATTTAATATCTACCAAGCTACAAAAATCACTCAGTGTTGAATTGAGGTGTTTGGACATTTATTCCAGCTCATAAATCCTATAAAACATGCAGCATTAAACATGAACTTCCAGCAGATGAACATCTCATAATACTGTCTGGAAGTGAGAAATGTACAGGTTGTTTTTATTCCATACACATGAACTTACTTTGATCAGAAACACAATCATACTCCAAATCAATTAATCAATAAAGTCAATAAAAGAATCCCAAACTGCTGTGTGTTTTGTCCTCGCTATTAATGACGTCATTAGAGCTCCACTACTTCTACCCAGCCAACATTTTCATGTGGGCCCCATGTGGGTTTTTGATGGGAGACCAGAGAAATTTGCCCATCGGCTCCACATGGACCCCATGTGTGTTAGCCCAGAGGGGCGACTGATGGGTCCATGGTGGGCTCTAAGTGGGACCCGTATAGGTGTACTTTATATGGGCCCATTTAGATCCCAAATAGGTGTTAAAAATGGGGCAAAAGTGGGCTACAAAAAGGACCCTTATGTGGCCCACACGACTTAATCATGGGTCAACCCACAAATGGCCCTTTTATGGGGTTGTTGTGGGACCACAGTGGGTGAGAATTGGGTCCCATTTATTAATTTCATGATTGATGTCTGTGGGTGAACTTAATGTGTACTTAATCTTACTATGGAAAATCCACTGTCAAACCATTTCAAACCTCAGTTACAATGTAAAACTGTGCCTGACCAAACAAAGAACTAATATTAGTTGATTTTAAGTGCTGCTCTATGTTTAAAATTACATGGTTGAGTATTTGAACTGTGCAAAATAAAAGACTTCAACTCAGAATAAAATCACATTTAATTTAAATTAATTCAAGTAAAAAAACAGGAAACAGGAATAACAGAATTACTAATGTAGAATAGTTAACTGGTGGGTCTATGCAGATTCCTCGGCTGCACACCTACAAAACAGTAAAGAAAGAGAAGACAGAAAAGGCAATTTAGTACATTTTAAAATACTACCATTCACAGCAGCATCTAAAAAAACATGCATCAATATAATTAAGACATATCCTAGAATCTCATCAGTGAATTGTTCCCACCTCTGCCTCACACATTAATAACTTGTGCTGGGGGACCAGTCATGGAATCCAAAACTTATGAATGTAACAATTAAAATATCAACCTTGCGTCTGAACTTGACTCTTAAACGAATGTTTGGCCACTGCCAAAATCCATTGAACAATGATTCTGATCAGCTGAAAGATGTAAGTCACACCTCGGATCACGGTGGACCAGAAAGTTCAACGCACTGCAACTGAAGAAAACATATGCAAATACAAAAAACACCAGCAAATTAAGAAAACATCTTCATCAGTTAAACAACACGTGCTGCAAATCCTCACAACGCAACTAAATACAGAAACGTCCTGCAAATCCTCACAACACAACCAATTCATTTACACTGCAAATAACACAGACCACAAAATAAATGTTTCATGGGGACCCCAACAAGTGACGACCCCGGGACTGCTTGTTCAGTGTCTATTCATCAGTGGTGTTGTTGATGATCTGAAAGGTGAGTTTTTTGTTTATTTTAACATCCTGATCATGATTCCTTGGCCTTGCCAGTTAACATAACGTTTTACAGTTAATTGTGTATTTCATCAGATTATTTAGGATAATAATATCCAAAAGGCCAAGGAATCATAAACAAACAATGATAAAATAAACAAACAACTCACCTTTCAGGTCATCGACACACATCAACACCACTGACGAATAAACATTGAACAATAAGCAGTCCCAGACGGGTTTGTCACTTGTTGTGGTCTCCTTGAAACATTTATTTTGTGATCTGTACTATTTGGTTGTGTTGTGAGGATTTGCAGCACACGTGTTGTCAAACTGATAAGGTTGTTTTTTTTTTATTTGCTGGTGTTTTTTTCTATTTGCATGTGTTTTCTTAAGTTGCAGCACGTTGAGCTCTCTCAGCCACTGTATAGGATGCCTTGAGGATAAGTAATTTATAAGATATTTTTTCATCTCAGGGTGGAGTATTCCTTTAATTAAACAGAGGCAAAAACAGTGATTGGGATAAAATATTATTAATTGTGCAGCCCTAGCTATAGGTTATATGACTTACACTTCCGGCTGTACTGCCCTCCGATCATGGTCCTGCTGGGCTCTCAAAGCACGGTTGCCTTCTCTGTCTCTTGCATTTGTGAACCATTTACCAAGCGCTTTCTCCAGCTCTTTCTTACTGACAGTTTTCAGCAAACGGTTCTGCTTCAGGCTACCTGTTAAGCAAAAAATTTATATAAAGTAGAGCATGCTACTGCATCAACCAGGGCACAATCCATTATTTGTATGCATGCAAGTTACATGAGCATAAGACTATCAGTCAAAAAAATAAATAAATAAATAAATCACAAGGTTGTAAACACCTTCTAATCCACCATTTGCCCAAACTGTTAACTGATCTGACTGACTTTATGAACGGCGCAAAATGACGTTTATTATCTTTAACGTAATCATAACGTATCATATTTTTAGTAATGTTTAGAAATTAGGGAGGCACAAGCCAGTGCACTCTTAGTGCCGGTCCCAAGCCCGGATAAATGGGGAGGGTTGCGTTAGGAAGGGCATCCAGCGTAAAACGTGTGCCAAATCAAATATGCGGGTCACGAGTAAGAATTTCATACCGGATCGGTCGAGGCCCAGGTTAACAACGACCGCCACAGGTATCGTTAGCCGACAGGGTACCGGTGGAAATTGGGCTACTGTTGGCCGAAGGAGGAGAAGGAGAGGAGGACGACGTCTACAGAGGCGACAGGGAAAGGAGAAGTGTAGGAGAGTGGAGGTTCGGGTTGGTATTTTAAATGTTGGCACTATGACTGGTAAAGGGAGAGAGATAGCTGATATGATGGAGAGGAGAAAGGTAGATATGTTGTGTGTTCAGGAGACCAAGTGGAAAGGGAGTAAGGCCAGAAACATTGGAGGTGGGTTTAAACTGTTCTATCATGGTGTGGATGGAAAGAGAAATGGTGTAGGGGTGATTCTGAAGGAAGAGTACATTAAGAGTGTAGTGGAGGTGAAGAGAGTTTCTGATAGGGTGATGATCGTGAAGGTGGAAGTTGAAGGGATGATGATAAATGTCATCAGTGCTTATGCTCCACAAGTCGGCTGTGAGATGGAGGAGAAGGAAAGATTCTGGAGTGAATTAGATGAAGTGGTAGATGGTGTACCTAGAAATGAACGATTGGTGATTGGGGCAGACTTTAATGGACATGTAGGTGAGGGGAACAGAGGTGATGAGGAGGTGATGGTAGGTATGGCCTAAAGCAGAGAAATGTGGAAGGGCAGATGGTGGTAGATTTTGCTAAAAGGATGGAAATGGCAGTGGTGAACACGTATTTTAAGAAGAAGGAGGATCATAGGAGAAACTGCAAGTGGTCTAGAAATCAAGATTCAACAAGTGCTAGCTGAGAATTTGGGTCTCGATGGTACAAAAATTGAGATTTAGCGAGCATATCGGATGGGCCAGTTCCAGGAAGGAAGAAAGCAGAGGAAAATTGCTGTTAAGTTTCTGAGATTTAAAGATCACCAGCGCATCCTTTTTTCTGCGAAGAAATTAAAGGGCACAAATATTTACATCAATGAAGACTTTTCAGATGTGGTGCAGCAAAGGAGAAGGGAATTGCTGCCTAAACTGATAGCAGCCAGAAAAAAAGGTGAAAGAGCCAGTCTAAGGTATGATAAACTCATTATTTGGCCTGCAATTGGACAAAGAGAATAACTGACTATGTTTACTATCCAACTTAAATTGTGTCTCATTGATGTTTTTTTCTTTTGTAAACATGTCATCTTTATTTGTAAATTTGTCAAAGAAAGGTTTACTTTTAGCTCATTTAAACATATGTAGTCTTCGAAACAAGATTCATGAAATTACAAGAATCTGTTCAAAAGAAAATATTCATGTTTTAGCTTTATCTGAAACACATTTAGATGACAGTTTTGAGAACTCACAGCTAACTATTGATGAGTACAAATTATATAGAAGAGATAGAAATCAAAATGGTGGGGGAGTTGCGTTTTATATAAAGGAGAATATTGTTGCTACAATTAAATCAGATTTAATGTGCAGAGATATTGAAATAATATGGTTACAGATTAATCTTCCATTCAATAAGCTATTTCTGGTTGGTTGCTGTTACAGACCTCCAAACTCAAATGTAGAGTACTTACAAAAAATATGTGAAAATATGGACATGGTTTCAGATCAAAATAAGGATATCTTTCCGCTTGGGGATTTTAATATTGATTGGTTTTCAAAAAAGTGCTCATTACATAAAAAGTTGCTCACAATGGCTAAAGTATGCAATCTCAAACAGGTGGTGACACAACCCACAAGAATTGCTATGGATAATACGTCTAAATCAACATGTATAGATCATATTTTTACTAATGTTCCTGATTTATGTTCACGAGCAGTTTCTGTGGGGGTAGGATGCAGTGATCATAACCTGATAGCAATTTCAATAATGATGAAAACTACTAAACCTGGTGGAAGGATCACGTATCGTAGATCGTATAAAAACTTTAATCCCAGCCTGTTTGTTGATGAGATCAATAATTCAAATTGGTCGGCAGTTCTTCAGGAGGAGGATGTAAATGCTTCTCTTAACATTTTTATGGACACTTTTAGTAAAATAGTTGATAAACATGCACCTCTCCGGAAAAGATCTATAAAAATCAACAGCGCTCCATGGTTAGATGAAGAGCTAATGTCCCTCATGAGGCAAAGGGACAATGTCAAAGATCTGGCCTTTAAATCAAAATGTGATGTAGACAGAGCACATTATCGCAAGTTGAGAAACAAAACTACAAAATTAAATAACATAAAAAAGAAAGCATATTATGGACAAAAAATCTCCAATACTATGAATGATAGCAAACAATTGTGGAAAGTATTACAGGAATTGATGTGTAAAAAGCCAAATAATTTGAATATGTATATGGAGACAAATGATGGTGACATTATTAGTAAACCATATGATATTGCCAATCATTTGAATAATTTTTTTATATGCAAAGTAGAACAATTAAGATCTTGTATGACAATGCTAGATATTGAATCTCCTTGTGATAATGTTAGATTTATTATGAGAGGGAAAACTTGCTCCTTGTCATTTTATACTTTTAGTGAGGACAATGTTAAGAAGTTGCTTCTCTCTTTATCTGATGAGAAAACGCCTGGTACTGATCATCTTGATGGCAAAATTTTTAAAATTGTTGCAAATATTTTGTGCAAACCAATATGTCACATATTTAACAGATCAGTGCTCAGCGGAGTGTTTCCTAAGCTATGGAAACAGTCTAAAATTGTACCTTTACTCAAAGAGGATAAGGCAGAGTTTATTCCTTCTAATTGTAGACCAATTCATATTCTTCTTGTATTAAGCAAAATATTTGAAAGGTTACTTTTTAATCAAATGTTAGAGTACTTTACATTAAATGAATTGCTTACTAGTTCACAGCATGCCTATAGACCAGGCCATTCAACTAACACTGCATTAGTGCATATGGTTGATCAGTGGCTTACATATATGGAGGATAAAAGACTTGTTGGTGCAGTACTTTTAGATTTTACAGCTGCATTTGATGTAATTGACCATGATATTCTGTTGTCAAAGCTCAAGTATTATGGGTTCTCACAACTGTCTGTTTCACTGATAAGGAGTTATCTTAATGGCAGAACTCAGCAAGTATTTTTTAATGGTAGTTTTTCTGACAGTAAATGTATATCATGCGGTATTCCACAGGGCAGCTGTTTGGGTCCACTTTTATTTTCAATTTTTGTGAATGATTTGCCCCATGTTGTTAGAAATGCAGAAGTTGTACTGTATGCAGATGATGCAAGTTTATTTTGTGCATCTCCTTCAATCACTAATTTAAGTCTGAACCTTCAAAACCAATTAAATTTGATTATTAACTGGGTTAATTTGAACAAATTAGTTTTAAATATTTTCAAAACCAAATGTATCGTTTTTGGTACTAAACATTTGTTAAATAAACCTTGTAACCTAAATTTGACTATTGAAACAATTTTGGTTGAGCAGGTTACTAAAATTAAACTCTTGGGTGTCAAGCTGGATAATCAGCTCTCATGGACTGATCAGATAAATCATATTGTTTCCAGGATGGGCAGAGGCATTGCTTTGTCTAGGAAGTGTGTGCCGTTTTGTCCACCCTCAGTCATGAGAACAGTTGTCCAGTCTCTGGTCTTGTCACACCTGGAGTACTGCTCAGTTATTTGGTCAAGTGCTACACAGGAGCACTTGAAAAAACTTCAACTTGCACAGAATAGAGCTGCCAGGGTAGCTCTTGGCTGTTCGTATAGGACCAGTGTGAATGAGATGCACACTATATTAGTATGGCTGAAGGTACAGGATAAGGTAAAGATAAGTCTTCTGTGCTATATGCATAATGCCATCTATAAAAATAATCCCAGATTTTTTGTGGATAAATTGGTGTACAGTGGGTATTGCCACCAACATATTACTCGGCAGGTCAGCTCTGGTGATTTAGTTGTTCCTTTTGTACAGTCAAATTGTATGAGGAGAACTGTACTATTTAGATCCTCGGTAGCTTGGAATCAACTGTCAATGTGTATAAGACAAATAAGTAACAGATATTATTTTAAAAAGATGGTGAAAAAATGTATGATTTGTAATGAAAATTAAGTGTAATGACTTAAATTGAATTGTATTTATTTTTTTTTATAACATATTGTAAAAAGTGTGGTGTGATTGTATATAATATGTTTTGATTTTGTAAAATGGACCCCAGGAAGATTAGCGACCACTCGTGGAAGATAATGGGGTTCCAAATAAATAAATAAATAAATAAATAAATAAATAGGGTGACCTATAAGAGTGGAGGAAGGTGCACACAGGTGGACTATGTTCTATGTAGGAGATGCAACCTGAAGGAGATTGGAGACTATAAGGTGTTGGCAGGGGACAGTATAGCTAGACAGCATCGGATGGTGGTCTGTAGGATGGTTTTGGGGTTGAAGAAAAAGAGGAGGAGAGTGAGGTCTGAAAGAAGAATAAGATGGTGGAAACTGAAGGTGGAAGACTGTAGTGTGAGGTTCAGGGAAGAGGTCAGACAGAGGCTCGGTGGTGGTGAAGAGGTGCTGGATGATTGGGAAACTACTGCAGGAGTGATGAGGGAGGCAGCTAGAAAGGTACTTGGTGTGACATCTGGAAATAGAAAGGAAGAGAAAGAGACGTGGTGGTGGAATGAGGAAGTGCAGGAGAGCATAAGGGGAAAGAGGTTAACAAAACAGAAGTGGGATCGACAGGGTGATGAGAAAAGTAGGCAGGAGTACAAGGAGATGCGGCAGCAGGTAAAGAGGGATGTGGCGAAAGCCAAGGAAAAGGCATACGAGGAGCTGTATGAGAGGTTGAACACTAAGGAAGGAGAAAAGGATTTGTACCGATTGGCCAGGCAGAGAGATCGAGCTGGGAAGGATGTGTTGCAAGTTAGAGCAATAAAGGATGGAGATGGAAATGTGTTGACTAGTGAGGAGAGTGTGTTGAGAAGATGGAGGGAGTATTTTGAGCAGCTGATGAACGAGGAAAATGAGAGAGAGAGAAGGTTGGATGATGTGGAGTTAGTAAAGCAGGAAGTGGATAGGATTAGTAAGGAGGAAGTGAGAGCAGCGATTAAGAGGATGAAGAGTGGAAAGTCGGTTGGACCAGATGACATACCGGTAGAAGCATGGAGATGTTTAGGAGAGATGGCAGTTGAGTTTTTAACCAGATTGTTTAACAAGATTTTGGAAGGTGAGAGGATGCCTGAGGAATGGAGAAGGAGTGTGCTGGTACCGATCTTTAAGCATAAGGGAGATGTGCAGACCTGCAGTAACTACAGGGGAATTAAGTTGATCAGTCACACCATGAAGTTATGGGAAAGAGTAGTGGAAGCCAGGCTGAGAGAAGAGGTGACCATCTGTGAGCAACAGTATGGTTTCATGCCGAGGAAGAGCACCACTGATGCCTTATTTGCTTTGAGAACATTGATGGAGAAGTATAGAGAAGGACAGAAGGAGCTGCATTGTGTATTTGTGGATTTAGAGAAAGCGTACCACAGGGTGCCAAGAGAGGAGTTGTGGTATTGTATGAGGAAGTCAGGTGTGTCAGAGAAGTACGTGAGGGTGGTGCAGGACATGTATGAGGACAGTGTGACAGCAGTGAAGTTTGCAGTAGGAACGACAGACTGGTTCAAGGTGAAGGTTGGACTGTATCAAGGATCGGCCCTGAGCCCTTACCTGTTTGCAGTGGTGATGGACAGGTTGACGGACGAGGTCAGACAGGAGTCTCCCTGGACTATGATGTTTGCAGATGATATTGTGATTTGTGGTGAGAGTAGTGAGCAGGTTGAGAAGAGCCTGGAGAGGTGGAGATATGCGCTGGAGAGGAGGGGAATGAAAGTCAGTAGGAGTAAGACAGAGTACATGTGCGTGAATGAGAGGGAGGGCAGTGGAGTGGTGCGGTTGCAGGGAGAAGAGGTGGAGAAGGTGGATGAGTTCAGGTACCTGGGGTCAACAGTCCAAAGTAATGGAGAGTGTGTTAGAGAAGTAAAGAAAAGAGTGCAGGCAGGGTGGAGTGGGTGGAGAAGTGACAGGAGTGATTTGTGATAGTAGAGTATCTGCAAGAATGAAAGGGAAAGTTTATAGGACTGTGGTGAGACCTGCGATGTTGTATGGTTTAGAGACAGTGGCATTGAGTAAAAGGCAGGAGGCGGAGCTGGAGGTAGCAGAGCTGAAGATGTTAAGGTTTTCGTTGGGAGTGACGAGGATAGACAAGATTAGAAATGAGTTTATTAGAGGGACAGCGCATGTTGGAAGTTTTGGTGACAAGGTGAGGGAGGCGAGATTGAGATGGTTTGGACATGTGCAGAGGAGGGACATGAGTTATATTGGTAGGAGAATGCTGAGGATGGAGCCACCAGGAAGGAGGAAAAGAGGAAGACCAAGGAGGAGGTTCATGGATGTGGTGAGAGAAGACATGCAGGTAGTTGGTGTGAAAGAGGCAGATGTAGAGGACAGGGTGGTATGGAGACGGATGATCCGCTGTGGCGACCCCTAATGGGAGCAGCCGAAAGAAAAAGAAGAAAAAGAAGAAGTTTAGAAATGATATAAATATGAACGTTTTTTATCACCTCTACCTATTTCACCTAAATCACATTAAAATAATGTTAAGTATTGTCACAATCTCCTCAGAGCTTTTCTCTGTGTATTGTATATACACACGTTATAAAGGTAGTGAAAGAGAAAGATTACTCCACAGTGCTTTTACTGTTTCACCCTCCTGTTATTATGAGGACACTATATGGAGAAAACACGGGTGAAAATGGTTTGAGAAGTCGTTATTTCCACATTTTAGTAGACAATGTCCTAGTTATCTGCTAATCGTTAAGAATGTTCAGTTTTCCACAGGTGTTTATCTCTGAGGTAAACCAGTTCACTCTCCACACTTACCTTCTTTATATCGTGCCTGTAACTTTAATTACCACAAATCTTTTAGAAGTATACATTAAATGAAATTTCTTACCGTGACAGAGATGTCAGGTTATCCAGGTCAGGTCAGGTCAGGTCATCCAGGTCAGGTCAGGTGATCAGTGGTACTGAGTGATGACCGTTTCTTCAGAATGAGAAGGCGGGAACACAGGACCCAATGAGAGAATTTTTTCTTTCTTTTTTTTTTTTTTTTAACTAAAGGTCGTACTATGTTATTGTTAATATATTACATTTTTGTTTCAATCATATAAAACACGCAAAAACATATCAATTGAATTTATCATCAATTGAATAATATAGCTAAATATAGCCCAAATGTGGCCCATACAGGGCCCTCGAATAAACAAAATAGGCAACCTAACTGGGGCCCACAACCCTGACTAAACTGGGGCCCACATTCAGCCCATCAAAGTGCCCACTCTGACCCCATGCCCACACAATGCCCATATAATGTAGATAAATAGTACTAATAAACTACCCACTCTGTGCAATTTGTATAAGGTATTTCAGTGTGTAAACTAATCCTAATATAATAGTGGAGCAAAAGTGTATTTATATATAAGTAAATCTGTATTATTTAGTTTTTGCAACACTGAGCTGCACACATATTCAAAACTGTAATGTTTGCTTATACTATACATTTAAATGAACCATATTAACTTGGTCAAAAGGCACATTGCACCATTTTCTTTATATTTAAGTGGAAATTAGTTGTCTAAAATTTGTATGCACACGTAATTTTCGTATGCAGCATGTAATGTAAATATCCATTAGATTTTAGTTATTAATTAACTTTTATTTCCATTTGGTGATGAAGCTCGGGTGTTCTTGTATTCAGAGCAGTGAGAACTGCATACAATTCTAGACTGAGACTCCTGAAGTTACTGAGTGTCACAGTTGGACCCTGGAAACACAGATTTTAATGCTCCCACATTAAAGCTGATTGCTTTCCATTTTATTCTTTCTGTATAATAGAATTTTGTTAATAACTGAAATTTTATTTGTAAATAACAATGATGATTTGTTGATACTTCATAATCATCTATGAATCAAAACATTGTTTCTATCACCAGCATTTCTATTTTCTTTCTTAGAAAAAATGAAAGTATAAGTTAACAAACAATAGCAAGAGAAAAATAAGTGAACTGTTCATGAAATAATCACAAAAAAATGTTCCTGAAGACGTTTTTAATGACACCGAGACTCATACAGTCCATTTAGAATAATCAACTTTTAACATTCACCTTAATCTCAAAGGTGTTCAGTGAAGTCGAGATTAGAGCTCTGTGCAGGCCAGTTCAGTTCTTCCACACCAAACTCATCCAACCATGTCTTTATGAACCTCAGTTTGTGCACTGTGGCATGGTCATGCTGGATTAATAAAGGGCCATCTCCAAACTATTCCCACAACATTAGAAGCATAGCATTGTCCAAAATGATTTGGTATGCTAAAGTAATTAACATTTCCCTACACTTTAAGTCAAGGGCTGAGTCTTACCCCTAAAGTACAGCCCCATACCATCACCACTCCTCAACCAAACCTTACAGTTGACTAATAAACTTATTCGAAGTTAGAGAAACACAAAAAATGAACGGCGGTGCAAAATACCTAAAGGTTTATACATTTAACATTTTAGATTTAAAAAAGACTTAGGGTGAGATTTGTCTGCACTTTAATTCTTATAGGTCCAGACATATACAACAAAAATCTATTCCCTGATCTTGCTGTGTAACCGTGTGATCAAGCTCAAGTTTGCAGTAAATCAGTAACACTGGGCTCAGGGGACAATGGATTGGAAGCCGTTCCATTAGATAATGTTCAGAAAGCACATATGGGTGAGATGCTCAGGTAGCCTCATACATGTTGCCATAAAGTGTAGTTGTAGTGTAACTGTAGATGGACCAACAATGTTCTGATGGCTTGGAAAGGTGTCCAGTTTGTTCAAGCTATTTAAAATTAACATTACAATTTAAAGTTCCCCCGATATTTACAGTACAATTTCCCTTTACATCCCTTCAAATAAGAAATTTAAGAAGATTATTTGTTTTATGGTTGTATGTTAGAGCACTTGTGCCTCCTTAATGATCTTTGATAAACATAGCTCCGTCCACAGTGTCCACAGAGGTTCAGGTTCTGTCCTGTATGACTCTGCTGGTGGCTGAGGAGGACACTCCGAGCACTAAAACTCTTCCCACACTGTTCACAGTGATACGGCTTCACTCCTGTG
>JAAIIK010025218.1:0-10495 GCA_014706435.1 Silurus glanis
AGAGTACTCTGACGATTAAAACTCTTCCCACACTGATCACAGTGATACGGCTTCTCTCCTGTGTGAATACGTTGGTGTCTTTTCAGAACAGTAATTTTATTAAAACTCTTCCCACAATCTGAGCAGTGGTGCATCTGGAAAACAATATAAAATGATTCTATATACTGTAATAATTTTAGATTTGGTCTTGCATGTTATCAGAAATGTCTGCTATAGTAATCTGATATGGTTTGAAACAAGTTAAATGAGAGGTATTTTGAGGCCTTTTAGAAAACCTTTAACCTGTTAGGCCTCGACACAGATTTTGGGACTCACAGCTGAAAATGCGCTTCCTAACTTTAAATGTGAACAGTTCCTGATAAAAGTGGACTACATACACAATTTAAATATCTTTAAAAAGAAGACACTTTGAGCTTTGCTGTCCATTATTCACAGTTGATATTGCTCAAAAAGATAATAAGTTATAGATGATTAAGTACTGTAAAAAAAAAATCCTTAAATGAAATTTTTTATTCCTTCATATATAAATACATGAAATCAGTCCTGGAGCAATCCAGAAAAATAATGGGTTAAAGCCACATGTCTCATGAGTTTATATTTCAAATTTTATGAAGATTTTCATAACAAATGAGATTCCTACAAACATTTATCTGAGACTATGTCTGATCCTTTTCTCCCTCCCCCTGTTTGAGAGACACCTGCTAAACTCAGGTGATCATTCATACTCTATTCATACAGTCTGCATAGAAATGAATGGCTGACCATTAAAGGCTTTTGTTCTACATGTTTGTGGCTATTGATGTTGATTTGGCATTCATATTGATGGCCAGGTAGCCAGACAAGCTCTTGTTTTACAGCCATGGCCATTCATATTGATGTCTGGCCATTCCAATATCAACAATACACACACACACACACACACACACACACACACACACACACACACACACACACACTTATTTTTCAAGCATTTCTCTTATAAAAACAAACAGGCAATAAAACCAATAAAATCGTATAAAACTATAAAGGGAGATATATTGTAACTTACAGATGTAAAATCGCATCTCCATGCAGATCTCCAAGTCTCTGTTGTTACTCCGCCCCAAAAATATTTTCCACATCACTGTTTTTTTTTGCAAATCTCAGATAAAACAACTTTTTTGATTGTCCATTTTTTTTCCCTTGTTTCCTTTGTTTTTTTGTAAACAAAGTCCAGTTAGCACGAGCTATAAACAGCTGTTTGTGTTGACCTGAGAGCTGCATCACTTCCTGGTTTGTCACTATGCACGTGCTACTTCCGGCAGTAAGAGTTTGTAAATTGTAATAAAACTAAGACTCATACACGTGGAGAATAAAATCCTCCCATATATCGTTAGAATCCTGCACTTATTGGCTACATTTTCCATCAATCATTTTGTTTCCATAATGCTACTGGCTGGAAAGAAAAGGTTTGAAATGAGAGGCGGCGCATAAAAAAAACATGACGACACCTGCAGAGAGAGTAGAGACTCAACCCAAGATTCCGCCTCTTTTACTTTTTTATTTTTATTATTATTTTATTTTTTGTAAAAGTTATTCGGAAATATAATAATGTAAGTAATGCGGTTTTTTTATGCATGTTGTTGTTGTGTACTGCTTACACAAATTCAGCAAATACATTCGTTATTTGTTTTCCATTGAAAAACAGAGATCTGAAATCGCTGCTTGACACTTAAAGCTTTAGAATGATGTATAGTTAGTCATGGTTACTCTTCTCCCTTTTTATTTAATCTATTGCTAAATATCAACACCTGAGAACAACAGGCTATTAGTTGTGCTCACGCAACAACGAGGCCTAAAGGGTTAACTATTTAATACTTGTATAAAATCTTCCAAAATCCCAGATATTTATGTCTTCAAGGTGGATGAGTTTTCCCAGTACCAGACCAGGCAGCATTATATCATCTTGTTTTCAATTCCAGGAGACAGAGAAAAAGACTGTGGAACCTGTTGTGCTTCTGTGATAACATCAGAGCTTAACAGGATTCAGTCCACGATCACAAAGCTACCTGAAACTATGTTCAAGCAATGTTTGGGTGATTTTGGATTTAGCAAAATACATTTCTGATTCAGAACATTTGCTAATAGTAGCTCTCATTAGACAAAGCTCAAAATCTGGACTGGTACAAACAATCAGTACCTACTTAGCTGATCTGCATGCTGTCTTCCAAATGATGTGTGAAAATCCCTGTGGTTGGGACAACAATACATTGATGACGACTGCAGGTGATTATCTGTGGCTGTCAAAAGCAGCAACCTACTTCTCCCTAATGGCCTATGAGGGCATTTTCAATCAACTGGTTAGCATGTACCTCCGCTTTCAGACTCTCAGCTGAAAATCACCTACCAAAATGTAAATGTGAACAGTTCCTGACCAAAGTGTTCTACATACACAATTTAGATACATTTGGAAAGAAGATACTCTGACCCAGCCATTAGTGTTGCACAAGTCAGTGCACTCTTAGTGCAGGTCTCAACCCCGGATACATGTGGAGGGTTGCGTTATGAAGGACATCCAGTGTAAAACATGTGCCAAATCAAACATGCAGATCACGAATCAGAATTTCATACCGGATCGGTCGAGGCCCGGGTTACCAACGACCACCACAGGTATCGTTAGCCAACAGGGTACCGGTGGAAATTGGGCTACGGTTGGCCGAAGGAGGAAAAGGAGAGGAGGAAGACGTCTACAGAGGCAGCGGAAAAAGAAGAAGTGGAGGAGAGTGGAGGTTCGGGTTGGTACTTTAAATGTTGGTACTATGACTGGTAAAGGGAGAGAGGGAGCTGATATGATGGAGAGGGGAAAGGTAGATATGTTGTGTGTTTAGAAGACCAAATGGAAAGCGAATAAGACCAGGAACATTGGAGGTGTGGATGGAAGGAGAAATGGTGTAGGGGAGATTCTGAAGGAAGAGTACAGTAAGAGTGTAGTGGAGGTGAAGAGAGTTTCTGATAGGGTGATGAAGGTGAAGATGGAAGTTGAAGGGGAGATGATAAATATCATCAGTGCTTATGCTCCACAGGTGGGCTGCGAGATGGAGGAGAAGGAAAAATTCTGGAGTGAGTTAGATGAAGTGGTAGATGGTGAACCTAGAAATGAAAGATTGGTGATTGGGGCAGACTTTAAAGTATGTAGGTGAAGGGAACAGAGGTGATGAGGAGGTGATGGTAGGTATGGAATTAAGGAGAGGAATGTGGAAGAGCAGATGGTGGTAGATTTTTGCTAAAAAGAGGAAAATGGCAGTGGTGAACACGTTTTTTAAGAAGAAGGAGGATCATAGAGTGACGTATAAGAGTGGATGGTGAGAAGATGCCTGAGGAATGGAGAAGGAGTGTGCTGGTACTGATCTTTAAGAATAAGGGAGATGTGCAGACTTGCAGTAACTACAGGGGAATTAAGTTGATCAGTCACACCATGAAGTTATGGGAAAGAGTAATGGAAGCGAGGCTGAGAGAAGAGGTGACCATCTGTGAGCAGCAGTATGGTTTCATGGGCATGGGGTATATTGGTAAGAGAATGCTGAGGATGAAAAGAGGCAGATGTAGAGGTCAGGGGGTATGGAGACAGATGATCCGCTGTGGCGACCCCTAATGGAAGAAGCCGAATGAAGAAGAAGAAGGAAATAAGCCATTAATCTCAAGTAGCAAGGAGCTGAACAGCTCTGCTAGTGCTAACGTTAATTCACCTATTTCTCCATCACCAGCTGCACTCCATTCTCCAACATCTATCTCCCCTACATGCCAGTGTACACACACACATACATACATACATACATACAGCGGGTAAAATAAGTATTGAACATGTCAACATTTTTCTAAAGGTGCTAGTGACATGAAATCTTTATCAGATGTTGGTAACAACCCATGCAATTCACACATACAAAGAAATCAAACCATACATGTCCATAAATGAAGTTGTGTAATGTTGTGAAACAACACACACACACAAGAAAAAGTATTGAACACATGAAGACAGGGAGGTGCAAAAAGGAATGAAAAGCCAAGACAGCAGTGGATATCAATCAGTAATTAGAAAGAAATCCTGCCTATTGTCATTGTAAATTAATATCAGCTGCTTCAGTCCCAACTGATGGCCTGTATAAAGGTGTCCCATTACCAAGGTGTCACACAAGAAACATCTCATGATGGGTAAAAGCAAAGAGCTCTCTCAAGACATAAATGCTGTGGTGACTCCTGTGTGTAATGCTGCATGATGGCACTGCTGGAGGATTACAGCAATGGAAGATTAAGGAGAAAAAGAGTCTAGAGGGACCATGATGATTTCTTGGCCCATGATGATGACTGGCTAATAAGCTGATTTAGATTCCTACAGCTGTGCTCCTGGATCTATGTGCTGAATTGGGTCCAGTACTACAGAGGGCAACACACCAGAACCATGCCATCCCCATCCAAATACAGGTCCTCACCACTCTGGGGTTAATGACAACAGGTTGTTTCTAGTGGGAAATGGCAGATAGGGAAAGACTTTATATAAATATTATATATAATTAACTTTTCACAAAGATCTTCTTTGAATATAATATAATTCTATTAAATCTCATGCTATAGGTCTGGTATCTGCCCCTGAGTGTCATAATGCCTGTCATTTTGGATGTTATTATTAAGGTGGGTAGTCGATGCATCAGGTTTCCCTTCACTGTGCAAGAACAGGCTGAAATTAAAATGCACTTTGCAGCAATGTTCAGTTTTCCAAATGTAATCAACGAAATTGACTGCACTCATATTTCTGTAAAGACTCTTTATGAAAATGAATTTTTTATGTTAATAAAAAGCATGTGCTTTCTTTCTTTCTTTTCTTTTCTATAAAGTGTTTCAACAGTTTGCATGTTAATTGGCTGTATGGTGCATTTTAAGTGCATTTTAGGTGAATTTATGAACCACATCTGGCTGGAAAAGACACGTGTCCAAATACTTTTGACCACACAGTGTGTATCAGCTGAAAAGCAGCAGCTTCGGATCAGTCGCGTTTCCACTGGGATTCAATCTGAAATATTACTTTTGATTTTTATTATATGAAATATTTGATATTATTTATTTGATTTTATTTGTTTGGACTTTTCCTTCCTCAGCATCACTTGGAGATGTTTAGGAGAGATGCAGTGGAGTTTTTAAAAAGATTGTTTAACATGATTTTGGAAAGTGAGAGGTTGCCTGAGGAATGGAGAAGGAGTGTGCTGGTACCGATCTTTAAGAATAAGGGAGATGTGCAGACCTGCAGTAACTACAGCGGAATTAAGTTGATCAGTCACACCATGAAGTTATGGGAAAGAGTAGTGTTTGGGAGTCCCAAAGCTTTAGAAACGGCTTTATAACCTTTTCCAGACTGATAGAGCTCAAATACTTTGTATATGTATATGTATATTATATATTATATATGTATATGTATAGTAAATATGTATATGTATATGACACCGAACAGGCCGCACGATCTGAGGTATCTGTGGAACTACTTACTGGCTGAAATTTTGTCAGAAAGAAATAATAGATAGATATTGACAATAGTCCAGATTTAAAGTGTCCCAGTGCGATTGTCACTAAAGTGTTCATGTGTTAGGTGTTTTCCTGGTTTAGACTCCGAATGGCCTGTGGGCAGAATCTCCTCCTCATTCTCCCTCTGTTTGCCTTCAAGGATTGGAAGCGCTTTCCTGAACGCAACACAGAAAAGAGGACTTCTTTATTGGGATGGCTGAGGTCCTCCAATATCTTTCCGGCCCTGGTCCAGCACCGCTTGCTGTACATGTCCTGCAGGTCAGGGAGCTCAGAACGTTTAGCCGACTGCACCACCCTCTGGTGCCTGCCCTGCATGGTGCATTTCTCGAACCAAGAAGAGATACTACCCATCAGGACACTTTCAACGGTGCAGTTGAAGAAAGACCTCAGCACCAGAGAGGGTGATTTAAAGTCTCTTAAGCGTCTCAGGTGGTATAGACGGTGCCTGGCCTTTATCAGGGTGACGATCCAGGAGCACAGCTGTAGGAATCTAAATCAGCTTATTATCCAGAAAAGCTCACGCTTCCCTCTGTAGCGGGTATTTAAATCCAATTTAAAATGCTTTCAGTGATTCTACATTCTGTTTCTATGAAGTGTTTCAACAGTTTGCATGTTAATTACTTTTAATATTACTTTTAATTTTTATTATATGAAATATTTCATATTATATATTTGATATTATTACAGACAACCAATCAGATTTCACTTCCTGACAATGTCTGAGCCAATGATGTTTGCAGATTTAGAACTCGAGCCCGTTGGCCCCGCCCACTGCTTTGTGCTCTGTGTTTGTACTTATAGAGTTCTTTCACGCGCTCCGGTCGGAAGTTAACGTTGGGCGCGTGAGTTTTCTCCACTTTCCGCGCGTGCACATCGACGTTCCTTTCGCCGTTATAAATCTATCGCGCGCGAGCTTCAACCCCGTTTTTGTCCCGGATTTAGCGGATTTTTACCCAAAGGTGAGATACAGTGAAATGTAGCAGCTGAGCTGCTCGGGGAACAGCTAGTGGACATTCTGGAGTCATGAACCTCTGCATTTTTCTTCCAGTGTCCTGATTCTTTACACCTCTGATCATGAAATCAGAGTCCAGACGGAGATCTTTAGGAGAACCTCCACACACACCTGCTGCTGCTGCTGCTGCTGGATCAAAGGTACAATTTATTCATGTCTCAACTTTCAGTGTGGTTTGCAGGGCAAAGATACATCATAAAGTATTTTAAAATTAAATAATAATAAAAACCTTAACTTTAAGTGTATCACAATAAACTACTGTTTTTTTATTTATTAAAAAAAATCCTTTTACAAGGAAACACGAAATTTCTCCCCAAATCTTTAATCAATTGTCCTATTTGATCTGTTCTTCGGCTTTTTACTCAGTTGATAAAGTAAACAATGTTTGATACCAACAGCTTTTACACATGCAACCAGTTAACAGATCAAATATTCACAAGAATATGTTTGCAACAGTAAGGATGCGAAGGTCTTGAGAGAGCTCTTCGCTTTTACCCATCATGAGATGTTTCTTGTGTGACACCTTGGTAATGGGACACCTTTATACAGGCCATCAGTTGGGACTGAAGCAGCTGATATTAGTTTACAATGACAATAGGCAGGATTGCTTTCTAATTACTGATTGATATCTACTGCTGTCTTGGCTTTTCATTCCTTTTTGCACCTCCCTGTCTTCATGTGTTCAATACTTTTTCTTGTGTGTGTGTTGTTTCACAACATTACACAACTTCATTTATGGACATGCATGGTTTGATTCCTTTGTATGTGTGGATTGCATGGGTTGTTACCAACATCTGATAAAGATTTCATGTCACTAGCACCTTTAGAAATATATTTATTGAGAAAAATGTTGACATGTTCAATACTTATTTTACCCGCTGTGTGTATGTATGTGTGTGTGTGTGTGTGTGTACACTGGCATGTAGGGGAGATAGATGTTGGAGAATGGAGTGCTGCTGGTGATGGAGAAATAGGTGAATTAACGTTAGCACTAGCAGAGCTGTTCAGCTCCTTGCTACTTGAGATTAATGGCTTCTGATCATGAATTCTCCTCCTGTCCATTGAAATGTCCGGCCATCAGTATGAATGCAGTCTGTATGAATAACAATAGTCTGAATTGCTGTACATTTAATATGAATGCAGTCTGTATGAATAGCCAAACATGTATAACAATAGTCTGAGTGGCCCCCGGAGTCTAGCAGGGGGAGGGAGAAAGGGACCTGCGTTAAAAATGTACAGTAAAACCCAGAGTGACTTATTTCCTTCTTCTTCTTCATTCGGCTTCTTCCATTAGGGGTCACCACAGTGGATCATCTGTCTCCATACCCCCTGCCCTCTACATCTGCCTCTTTCCATCCTCAGCATTCTCTTACCAATATACCCCATGACCATGAAACTATTCTGTTGCTCACAGATGGTCACCTCTTCTCTCAGCCTGGCTTCCACTACTCTTTCCCATAACTTCATGGTGTGACTGATCAACTTAATTCCCCTGTAGTTACTGCAAGTCTGCACATCTTCCTTATTCTTAAAGATCAGTACCAGGACACTCCTTCTCCATTCCTCATGCATCTTCTCACCATCCACTCTTATACGTCACTCTATGATCCTCCTTCTTCTTAAAATACGTGTTCACCACTGCCATTTTCCTCTTTTTAGCAAAAAACTACCACCATCTGCCCTTCCACATTCCTCTCCTTAATTCCATACCTACCATCACCTCCTCGTCACCTCTGTTCCCTTCACCTACATGCCCTTTAAAGTCTGCCCCAATCACCATTCATTCATTCCTAGGTTCACCATCTACCACTTCATCTAACTCACTCCAGAATTTTTCCTTCTCCTCCATCTCACAGCCCACCTGTGGAGCATAAGCACTGATGATATTTATCATCTCCCCTTCGACTTCCAGCTTCACCTGCATCCCCCTATCAGAATCTCTCTTCACCTCCACTACACTCTTACTGTACTCTTCCTCCAGAATCACCCCTACACCATTTCTCTTTCCATCCACACCATGATAGAACAGTTTAAACACCTCCAATGTTCCTGGTCTTATTCACTTTCCATTTGGTCTCCTAAACACACAACATATCTACCTTTCTCCTCTCCATCATATCAGCTCCCTCTCTCCCTTTACCAGTCATAGTACCAACATTTAAAGTACCAACCCGAACCTCCACTCTCCTCCACTTCTTCTTTTTCCGCTGCCTCTGTAGACGTCGTCCTAGTCTCCTTCTCCTCGTTCGGCCAACCGTAGCCCAATTTCCACCGGTACCCTTTTGGCTAACGATACCTGTGCTGGTTGTTGGTAACCCGGGCCTCGACCGATCCGGTATGAAATTCTGATTCGTGATCTGCATGTTTGATTTGGCACGTTTTACACTGGATGTCCTTCATAATGCAACCCTCCACATGTATCCGGGGTTGAGACCTGCACTAAGAGTGCACTGACTTGTGCAACACTAATGGCTGGGTCAGAGTATCTTCTTTCCAAATGTATCTAAATTGTGTATGTAGAACACTTTGGTCAGGAACTGTTCACATTTACATTTAAGTAGGTGATTTTCAGCTGAGAGTCTGAAAGCGGAGGTACATGCTAACAAGTTGATTGAAAATGCCCTCATAGGCCATTAGGAGGAAGTAGGATGCTGCTTTTGACAGCCACAGATAATTACCTGCAGTCGTCATCAATGTATTGTTGTCCCAACCACAGGGATTTTCACAAATCATTTGGAGGACAGCATGCAGATCAGCTCAGTAGGTACTGATTGTTTGCACCAGTCCAGATTTTGAGCTTTGTCTAATGAAAGCTACTATTAGCAAATGTTCTGAATCAGAAATGTATTTTGCTAAATCCAAAATCACCCAAACATTGCTTGAACATAGTTTTAGGTAGCTTTGTGATCGTGGACTGAATCTTGTTAAGCTCTGATGTTATCACAGAAGCACAGCAGGTTCCACAGTCTTTTTCTCTGTCTCCTGGAATTGAAAATAAGATGATATAATGCTGCCTGGTCTGGTACTGGGAAAACTCCTCCACCTTGAAGACATAAATATCTGGGATTTTGGAAGATTTTATACAAGTATTAAATAGTTAACCTTTTAGGCCTCGTTGTTGCGTGAGCGCAACAAATAGCCCGTTGTTCTCAAGTGTTGATATTTAGCAATAGATTAAATAAAAATGGAGAAGAGTAACCATGACTAACTATACAGTCCCTGACAATTGTCTTGTCGCTTGTGTACAAATTGACCTGAAGTGCCGCTGAAATATATTTCTAATCAAGATTTTTTTACAAGTAATGGCTCATTTTAATCCCAACAGCGTTTGTAATAATGTTTCAGTGCAAAATGAAACTGTCAAAAAGTATTCTAATATTCACAGTCTCAGGCTGATGACGCGGAAGCGGAAATAGTTCAATCATTGTCTTTATTAAATCGTACAACACAAAACACTCTCAAGCCGAGGAGAAAAACAACCAAAGATATCCGCTCGAAACGAGTAATCCACCATGAGCGCAAATTTCCAAATGAAAACCAAACTGAAAGTAAAGCCACCGGCAATGAGTAATCCAAAACGGAAATGGAGTTCGGAGATAGAGCCAGTGGTGAATGCCGGCGGTCGAGCAGCCACGGGATTCACCAGCTTGACAATACAAGGACCGACAGCCTGTGACTCAAGAACGTGAGTTTAAGTAGTCTGATCCATAATGAGCCACAGCTGTCGGTATTCAAGGTAAGCAGCGTGACTGCTATCGAGGGGGGCGTGGCAGGGTGAATCCCTGACAGCTACCGAGGGGGGCGTGGCAGGGGGATCCCTGACAGCTACCGAGGGGGCATGGCAGGGGGATCCCTGACACACAGCTTGGTAAAGCCCATTGAGTCAATTTTTGCAAAGACATAAGTGTTGTCGCCTTGTCATATGAGCTTCAC
>JAAIIK010025222.1:0-11315 GCA_014706435.1 Silurus glanis
CTCTCTCTCTCTCTCTCTCTCTCTCTCTCTCTCTCTCTCTCTCTCTCCCTCTCTATCTATCTTTTAAAAACTACACACAATCACTTGCGCAGAGTGGCTTTCACAGACTCTGCTCTGCCAGACACATAAATTCATCAAATCGCTGCCTTTTTTTTAATTTAGACTCTGTTCATCTTCTCAACACTATGGTTATTTGGAAGTATCTGGAGGTGAGACTACTGAGTGCATCTCAGTACAGCTTATTTCTCTACACTAAATGGCATCATATCACACCTTTGTAAAGTTTTAATGTGATTTGCTTGACAAATACATAGAGAAGCCTGTCAAGTTAAATATACTGTACACATACATTAGACACATTCCTTGATTGTCATTTATCTCCATTACAGCTTATACAATGTCTGAAGACATCCATGCCAATCTCGTAATTCGTTGTCATAAATGCCTGTGTACTAATGTCTTTCATTTGAAATTGGCTAAGACTCAGATTTTTCCTGTTATTTAGATACATTATAAAAACTTGAAGAGTTTAAGGCACCCAACAAATGCTAATGGTTTCCTGGGAGTACAGCAACACTCTTCGGTGCCTACTTATATACTTCTAGATGCGTGCTCCTGAACCACTTTTCTGATAAAAAGTTTTGATGTTGATTTCCTGGAACAGTGCATTATCTCGCACAGTGAATTATATCTTAATGTTCATAGAGAATCTGACATGCGATTTTTAGAGTGCTTATTGTAAAAAAAATAAAAAAACGAGAGAGGTTATAGTTTAGCATTGTACAAACTGTACAAATGCCTAAATCAATTGATCAAAGTATCAATTCATACAGAGTTTGAAAACAATGCACTGGCTGGTTGTGTGTAAAAATCGCCAAGAACTGGTCAAATGGCTATGAACAAAGCCTCCATCTTAAAGCAGGGGGGTGGTAGTTCATGCATTAGAGCTTTGATCAGAATGTCATGACTTTAAATCCCAGCACCACCAAGCTACCACTGCACCCTGAGCAGGGTCCTTAACCCTCAAGCTCAGTTGTAAATCACTCTTACTAAATGTAAGTGTCAGGGTGCAAGAGAAACGGGAGGCGGAAGCCGGAGTACAGCTCGCTCGGGTTTTATTGACAAGAGTGAGGGAGAGAGATAAACACAAGCACACACACACATGCACGCGCACAAACACACACACACGCACTCATGCGCACACAAGTACTTAAGAGAGTCCGAGGTGCGCTTGGGGAGAAGCGTAGCTGATCCGAAATGCGCGGGGAGGAGAAACGCAGCCGGTAACGGATAGTGGAGTCCGAACGGAACGGAAAACGTAGAGTACTGCATGCATCCGTGAAACCATGCAGCAGTACGTAACACCTAACACATTCAATAACGAACAAGGGAGGGAGTGAGAGTGAGGAGCTTATGTAGAAGCGGGGTGGAGTGATGATGAGCTCCAGGTGTGCGTAGTTAATCCTGGAGCTCCAGAGAGAGCGGAGGCATGAGTGACAACGAGCTCCAGGTGAGCGTGGTTAAGCCTGGAGCTCCAGGGAGAACAGAGGCATGAAAGCCACAAAAGGGGGCGTGGCAGGTGGATCCCTGACATTACCCCGAGGGGGCGGCACCTGACGCTCAAAACCCACCGATGTCCGGAGGGCCAGGGCACTCGGAGGAGGACCCCGGTGTCTGTCCAGGGTCGAAAGGGACCTGATCAGAACCATCGCGGAACCGGGGAAGGCCAGGGAGGACCCGAGGCGGAGCGACAACCCTGGTGGAGAGCCGGAACCGGACGATGCCCATCCTGAAGACACGGTTCGAAACCCTGCCTGTAGCGGAGACCGTGGACGGAGGGACGTCTTCAGCGGAGGCCGGAGGCGGAGATACAGCTCCGGCGTAGGACAGGGACCAAGCTGCGCCTGCAGCGGAGTCCCGAGGCTGAGCGACCTCCACGGCAGAGACCTGAGACCGAGTGACGCCCTCGGCGACGATCAGGGCCGGATTGACGCCCACTGGGGAGGTCTGGAGCGGAGCTACATCCGTATCAGAGATCGGAGAACGAGTGATGCACTCGGTGGAGCCCGGGAGCAGAAAAAGGTCCCCGGTGGTGTCCAGAGGCCGAGTGACGCCCACGGCAGAGATGAGGAAAGCAGTGATACCTTCACCGGGGCTGTGAGCCGTGACGACGCCTTCAGAGGAACTCTGGAGTGCTTTGTCATGCTCCGAGGGACCTGGAGGTGTTACGTCGCCCACAGAGGAAACTGGAGGCGAGACATCACTGCTGGATGGCTCTGGAAGCGACCTGGGGCTGTCAGAGGAACCGTGGGTTGCCATGCCACCGTCATAGGCGGTCGGAGGCGATATGACCTCCTTCTTGTGGCCAGGCGGCGGTGCGACGACCCTCTTGCGACCAGGCGGCTGTTCGACGTCCCTTTTGCGGCCAGGTGCAATAGTTTGCAAACTTGTCATAGTTTGGTGTCACAATGAGAAGGAGGTGGTGTGAATGTCTGCCAGCGATGAAGGAATGAACAAGAGGCACATCTGGTTTACAAAGGAGAAATTGTCTAAATAAAAAAACTTTGACATGGTTTTCTACTAAATATTGCAGAATAGGAAGTTGCAGACAACAGCATAATTATAGTAAATATTTATCTATATCTACACCAATTAGCCAGTACATTGAAACGACCTGCCTAATATTGTGTTGGTCCCCTTGCACCCCTATACACCTTTGACCCATTAAGTCATGAAGTGGTATACTTTGTCTGCAGCAATATATAGGTATGTGGTATGTATCAAGGTAACTACCTAATGCATGGACCTAAGTTTTTCTAGAAGAACATTGCCTAGTGCATCACACTGCCCCCACTGGCTACCCTTCTTCCAAAAGTACATCCTGGGACCATTTTTTGAAGGTACGAACCACTGCATACAAAAAAAAAAAAGCCATTGTGCATTTGAGGAAGTGACGTTTTGCAAATCCTCTAACCCAGCATCAAAATTTAGCCCTTGTCTAAGGCCCAAAGAACTTAGTGCCTTATTCCTACCCATTTTTCTTGCAACAGATCAATCAGATTGCTGCCTAATATACATTTCACCCCTTGACAGGTGCCATAGTAAAGAGATAATCAGTTGTTATTTAACGTATAAACACAAAGATGAGTTTGCATTTGTGTGGGAGCCTCTGCTAAAAATAATCTGCTATTTCTTATCTCGTGTGAGCTAAAGGGAAATTAGGACATTTTCTTGACACCATGCTGACTAAGAGTTGCTCACAATTAAGGAGAAAGTGAATCTCTTTCTGTAACCTATGCTTTTATAGTAACCACAAACCACATTCATTTGTGGGCAGCCAAAGCCCAACCATATCATCTGTATATTCTCCATGCAATTGTGTCAGATTACTCCAAGCTCTCTGTTCCCCTCCCACCTTCAGAAAACATGCAAATAGTTGAACTGGCTATACTGGAGTGTCCCTGTTTCTAATTGCATATTTGCAGTGCCCTGTAATCCAGGGTGTATTCCCAATTAATGTCCCAAGACAGATTCCCCAACCTTGACTATGAAAATGTTAATGTGTAATGAATGTATGCATTGTGCAATGCTTGTCTGACATTTCTGTGTTAAATGCTAGTGGATTTATTAGGTTTAGAACAAGCCAACAGAAGAAACACTGAGTTTAAGGCCATGTTTTTTTAGTAGGTTTATGTGCTTTGCTCATTAGGTCTTAAAAACGTTTCTGAAAGTACAGGAATTCTGTAAATCCACCAAAACCAATTCTTACTTGTTGCTTTTTCTTTTTAATGTAATATATTATATTCGTTAGAATTAAGCTATCAGAGACTATACAGGATATTTGCCCATGAGGGATTCTTATACAATGCAACATGCAAACATTGCATGCAAAAACTGTGTCTATCCTGATGCACAGATTTTCAGCAATATTTGATCACAGTTTGTGTCTAACTACAGAGATCAGGTATGTCTGATTTTTTTTTTAGAGATTTGCTTTTCTTTTGGCAAGGACTAGTTCTGCAAGTCTAGAGCTGAACGGTGAAGTCAAATCTCAAAGAAAAAAATCAGCGATAATCAGATTTATGCTCAGACATTTTAGGTGGGATGACATTTTAAGTATTGTAATGGTAATTAGCTAACTAGGAAGCTGTTTTGCGAGAAGAATAGTGATTAAACTGTGCCAAAAAAGTAAACAATAAATCATTAGCCTGACCGAATTATCAGATGCCTAATCATCTGGCCTAATTATTTGTGCATGCATGATAGGGATATTGCCCTAGGACTGTCACCAAAGTGCAATAAAAAGGATTCATTCACATCTAGCAAAACAGACCTCTGACATCTTGAGGCAAGAACTCAAGACCATAACTGCACTCCAGGCATATATTTTACTATTTAAACTAGAAAGTGAATAATATAATTGCAGTACACGTTCCAGCCATCAGGGCAACTTGCAAGCAAGGACTCAGGTCTTTCCCAAATACATATCTGTAAGCATGATAGTAATGTGTTTAAACTTCAATGCTCTGCCAAGATAATCCATAAATCTTATTACTAATTTTTTTACACATTTTTTAATGGTATAATTGCAAAACTCCCGCTGAATCAAAACACACCATACACTTACAAGTGTACAAAAATCATTTACAACGTAATCGTAAAAAATCCTTTAAACTATTTTGTCCAGTACATCCTGGAGTGTTTCTTTTTTTAAATGCAAATGTACTAAGGATGCTCTTACTGATGCAGAAAGTAGATTATACAAAGAACTTTGCACTGAATTAGTACGAATATTGTAATTTGTGCTTGAGGGATGAGTAAAAGGCATACTGTTAAATGATTAATTGTGGCATTTAAAAAAAAATCTCATATTGCAGGAAGTTGCGCCTACCGCAGAGGAAATTTTTTGTCGCAGATACAGAAAAAGGTCTACAGCAGAAGAGACTGGAATACCTGCTTTAACAGGCATTATTCTGGTCCGGTATTAGATCTTTGTGTTACTAGTAATGAATATGTTATAATTATTCATTCATTATTTTTGCTCGCAAAAATGAAAAATTTAATTAGAGTAAAAAGACACACATGTTGGCTTCAGTTAACTTTATCAGATACCATATCTTTGTTACAAACCTCTCTATTACCTGAATGTTCTGCCTGCCTCAATCTGTCCTACCTGCCACAACAGTGTAATGACTACTCAACTAATCAGACAGGTCCCGCATGAACCCTTCTGTCTCCATTTGAAGAAGACCGTGGCCTGAAGGGAAGCCTTTCGGCCTCCAGCCCATCTCACTGCACCTCAGCTCAGGTGTTTGTGTTGGCTAACTTTCATTATGCCGAGATTGGTCAGGTGTATGTTTGCACGGGAGATTTCATTACCATGAGATTGCTTTCTCAGCCGCATGTCACACGCAGCCAGGGATAGGGAATGCGCAGCTGGCGCCATCCCCTCGATCTGGCGTGCTTTTCATCTCCATTTCCACTGAGAAAAGAGATCTGCATAAGAGAAAAGAAAAGAAGCCAAGACGGATGCCTGAAAATTTTCACTTGACCAATATAAAGAATTGTGTTTTGATATGGGTCTTGATTTAGCCCTCTCATCTTATGCTATGAAAAATGTAAATAATTAGAGCAAAATGTGGAAAATGGTTTAGTCTCTGGAGTATTTTTTTTTTTCACACATAAATAAAATAACAAGAGCAGATCCTAACTGATCAGTTAAATTAAATCACCACTGACAAAATCAACAATATAGTATTTTTACTGTAAATCAAATGCTCAAATAACTATGACTACATATAATAAATTTTTTACATGCATTTACATTTTATGGCATTTGGCAGCTGTAGCCACATAATATAATGTTAGCCATATTATAGAACAACTCAGAAATTGCTCTCAGAGGCAAGTGCGTAACATTAGCGAAATGTTAGTTAGATAAGTCTGAAATCAACTTTTCTTTCTGATAATGGCAAATATGTTGCCTCCAACAGAAAAAACGTGTAACCGAAATGCTAAGATAAGACGTCTTTGCTAGTAATTGATAATTAACCATTTAGGGAAGTCACACACTCATCTTAAACTGCATTATAGTTGTTCATTATTTAAATACATATAAGTTTGTCATTTTTAATGGAAAATAATGGAAAGTTATCAGAAGCTGTTGTCTTTAAAAAGGTACAAAACTACAATGCAAAACTAAAACAGACATAGCAGCAAATCTGAAAATGAAAGCAATAACAGCAATAATCGAGAAAAATAAAGCAGTAATAGCAGAAATCTTGAAAACTAAAGCAACTATCAACCACTAGTCGCACACTAAATCAATAATTGCAGAATTGAGCCAGCTATTATAAAGGACTGTCTCATTTGCAAAATCTATCCAGTGTGTTAAAAATATAGCTCCCAAATAATCCCACAATGCACCACAGGGAGCATCTGTGCTCACATTGTTTCCATACTAGAAATGATGTCATATTTTATGAAGCTTCTTAACATGAAATGTAAACAGCTTATTATTGTAATAGCTCTCAAATGATGATGTTTTAGTTGAATTTTAGTTTTTTTAAATAATCCACCAGCCAGCCTACAATCCTACTATAAGAACCATGACAAACATTTAGCTAGTTATTTAGCTAGTTATTTAGCTATAAGTTATATGCCATCTAAAAGGTTTATATGATTATGTTTTTACAGTGACTGGTGAGGACATTAGTAGATTCATCCTGCCTGTTGTTGAAAACTGCCAGTGGTGATATTTTACAACAGTAGTATAGTACATAGTCCACATGTGTATTGATCCAGGGTCCTCATAGTATCCCAAACACATGTGCAAGATATGCTGATTTATAACACAGGGAGCTAGGCAACTGATTGACACAGAACCTTTAGCAACAAAAACATTAAAAGTTAAAGCAGCCATTTTGAAATGTGAAATGGTAGTAGCAGAAGCCTTTTTGAGGCTTCATTCTGGTTAGAATTACAAAGGTGTGGCCAGCTAAAAGGAAGCATTATGCACTAAAATTATTTAGTTAATATAAATACAATTGAATTGGTTAGCTGTATTCTGAAATTTGATGAGGTGTTTATTGTTAAAGATAAAATTTCGGCTTGTAGATTGCCTGAGGTAAACTTCCAGCAGCAGGAAACAACCTTTTCTTTTCTACAAGCACTGATAGTGCTAAGTTTGACTAGCTGCTAGATATTCAGGCTCAACTGGGTTTTTCATTTTAGTCTTGTGATTTGAGTATTGAAGGATATTTTGTAAAATTAATTTATGAGGAATCCTTTTATTGAACAGCTTTGGTCTTTGGATTTGATTCCGCTTCATTTGTAGATAAACCTGGATAAAAGCATCGCCCAAATAAATAAAATGTGAATGTAAAAGCTGAGTGAAGGTGGAGATCTTAAAAAAGATTCCCATTAAATGAAGAGGAAGTTTGCAAACTTTCTAAAGTGCCTTTGCAAAATATCAAAGGAAACTATCTTGAATAACATTTAATATTTCTCATTATACGTGTACAATAAAAAAAGGTCAAATAAATTCTAGTTCTAGATATTTAAATTTTCAAGCTTGAAACTATCTTTGTTATTTCTGAAAATGCTTTGATCAGCATAACCATCTGGTTTTTTGACTGTGATGAAAGTGAAAAGTTATCATTTACCTCAGTTTCATCTCTCATCCCATATCTTTCTATCCAGGCACACATACTGAAATGACAAAATATTAAAACGATGTGGTTAATTATGAATTGTGGACAGTGGTTAATTATTGACAATAGAGGAGTAAACATCAGGATTCCTGCCCATCAAAAGCCTCCCAACTGCTTTGAGTGTTGTGTAAAGTAGAATTGTATTTGTTGTAACTTATACCACAGGGTTCTTTATTCTACTTTCTTTTTATACTTAATTTATAGGGAATGTATGGCAAACACATAACATAAACTGATTACAATTTTGAGGAACTGTGAAGGCTTCCTTAATGAGATGTTTATTTAATATTTGTGATAAGGGTCTCTAGTGTCAGAGCTTTTCAGCACAAAAAAAGGCTTCAGGACATGACAAGTGAAAGAACATCCATAGCTGTTGTAATGTTAGATGTAATATAAAATTATTATTGGCAAATTTCTGGTGAATATGAGGGCTAAAATTGTGTAACAGGAAAATTATAATCCATTTTGTGTCGTTTAAAATATACCCCCTTATTGTTGATCATTTTACTATGACAGCATATTGAATGGAGTTTTATTCCTTACCTTATAAACATCTCTCATATATATATATATATATATATATATATATATATATAGGGAGAGAGAGAGAGAGAGAGAGAGAGAGAGAGAGAGAGAGAGAGAGAGATAGCATATGCACACATCCGGCATAGGTAATTTAAGACACTATAAGTATAAATTTAAAACAAATAAAAATGTGCAGTTAAGTTGTGATTAATCACGAGCTAATTCATGACAATCGTGCAATTAATTAATAATGATTTATTATATTATATTTATTTATTATAATTAATAAATATTTTAATTGATTTACATATATTCTTGATCTGATCCCTGACTGACTGACTGAAGGGAAACTACCATAGATTGAAGATTGATGAGTTTTCCACTGGTCAGCACTGGCATATGACATATGGTGTTGTGTGCAGATTTACAGCCAATTCCAACACACTCTCCCTGACATAGTGCTGATTGTGAAACACTACTACAGGATTGTCATGGAGACTCACAGCAACTCAGCAAATCAGATCATACAAAATGTTTTTATTCCCTGACACAATATTCATGTTTTTATTTACTTTTAACAACAGAAAATTTGTTAGATAAAGATTTGGGCTTGTGTTATGGTAAGAATGTGGGCAAGATAAATGTATCTGTTTTACTACAAAGTAAAAGAGGCAACTGTTGGTCAGCAAACAGCATACATTTGAAGTCAGTGGGATATTTTTTCATTATCATTGCAGTATTTACTGTATGGTTATTCCTTTTGTATTTGCTTTAATTTGACAAGCTAAGTCAAATGCAACTGGTTTTCTGGCAGACTTTGTATTTGAATATGCAACATTAAGGTCTACTGCAGTCATGTTTTTTCCTGTGTGACGAGAAGAGAAGAGAAGAGAAGAGAAGAGAAGAGAAGAGAAGAGAAGAGAAGAGAAGAGAAGAGAAGAGAAGAGAAGACAGGAGGAGACAGGAGAAGACAGGAGAAGACAGGAGAAGACAGGAAAAGACAAGGGTGCATTCAGGAGTACCAAAACGAAACTTCCTTCCTATCTTAATGATCACTTGCGGCTGATGGATGACAGGAAATGCTATGCTCTTGAGACAGAGTTGTCATCAAACTGCTCTTTTAGATCATAAGTGTCATTCTTCACGTTAAAATCTGCAGACCCGAGGCTGCCTGCTTCTCCGTCGGGGAAGGCCTGGTCTTACAGCTCCAAGGGCTTAAATTGACAAAATGAGATTTCTGACCGCTCTAATCTTCTCTACTGGGATAATGCTTAGTCTGTACTTACAATCCATCCTCAACTGGTAATAATATTCTCAGGAAAAGCATTGATGGAGGCTATTTTGCCTTTCATCTGTTATATTATGTTTCTAAAAACTACCTTAAATTCGCCATCATTTATCAAAGTGTCAAAAAAATATTAGCATCCGTGTAGATTTAGGCTTTTCCAAACTGGAAGAGGTCAGTCTGTGTTAATGCTGTATGAGTTCTTATAATCCATTTTTTATTACATTAAATACTCTGTATATTCATTTCCAAACAGTAGGACATGCATATATTTATAACTGTTTTCCCTCATTGCTTGTCTCATGACCATTTCAGATTAGTGCTGTAATGATACAGTGCTCATCACTGCGGGTTAATGCTTTTTGCTAATCAGATTGAAAGGTCACTGAGCGAACCGTGTCAGACATATATCCACTTGGCTAGGCTACTGTGGGTGAATAAAATTAAATTCTGCTTATTATTCATACTAGGAATGTAACTAAATACAAATATGTTATTTGGAATGGCGAGATAATGTGATTTAAACAGGCACAAATACAGGTGTCTTGCACAATGTACTGTATATGGCCGGGATGGCAATGTGCTTGCTATAAAACACAGATCAGAACAGGAGTTTCATGGGGTTTTGTTTATTTGTTTTAAAAGCTTATTAAAAAGATTCGGCATCTGGTAGTTCTCTGAGAATGGGATATTATAGAATGTCACGGAAAACTCACATGAGCAAGACGTTCGATTGATTCATTAATAGGATTAATTAATTCATCCAAGTGCCTAATCTGTATCATGGTCTTTAAGTTAGGCTCATAGTTTGTTTGGGCCTATGCTACAAGAAATTAAACCAATTTAATTTGTTCAATTTGTTCAACAGTTTGCTCACATCTCCTACATGCAACAGCCATCCATGGCCAAAAGCCAGCAAAGCAAAATTGCCCATGCTCTCTAGATGGGAGGGACCTCTCTCTCCACTGGCAATCAAAGTGACATTAGGTAATTGTTGGCGTTTAATAAGCCCATGCATGTGGAAAAGGGCAGATACATGAATACTCCTTTAAGTGTGTTGCATGCCCTTTGATCAAACTGCTCTTGGAGGAAGCAAGTTAGTTCTGCCCCATTTAGTTTGGTAGTTTGTCTGATAGAGAAAAATGTAAAATAATCAGTGGTAAAATCAGTTTAGGTCACACCGATTTCATGCTTCAATCCAAATATAAATGAACATTTTAATGAACAGATGCACTAAACACACATAATTCTTGAATACACACTCAAAACCCACAAATTGCAGCTCTACTGAAATAAAAATCATCCTAAAATGTGCCATCAGTGCATACATTCATCTTATGGCAAGGACATGTCCTTTAAGGTTAGGTTAATACCGGCGTGTGTTCATTAGCTTTTACATTAAATATAAAAGTGGGTTTATCAGGAGGAAGCAAAAGCTGGTCTGCTTCTACAGACCAACAAATCCATGAATTGGTCAAGCGGAACCATCAGGAAAGTCACAACTGCTGTATTCTGGTGGATATAAAAACGTACATCCACAGCAAGTTGTTTTTTGCCTAGAGAAATCAATTCCAGGACAAACATCTGCAGTTTGCCTAATCCCAGTCTCAGCTGTCCCATTGACAAGCAGATTTAAAAAAAAAATTAGCCTGCTGTTGAGGGGTAGAGTGATAAAATACTATTCAAAAAATACATACTACCTAGCTTGGTTATTTTTAGAAAAGTGTCTGCCTTAATGGTAGAGGATTCTTTGTTTACTATGAGGATTCTATGTATTATATATATATATATAT
>JAAIIK010025222.1:11715-35511 GCA_014706435.1 Silurus glanis
ACATTATTGTTACAATAATTATGGGAGTCACGTGACAAAAGAACTAAAGACACAATGAGCTACTTATTCTGTTTATGATCATTTGTCCTTAGCTGCATTGTCATATTTGCATTATTGGAACTACAGTATACTCAAAGTTCATGTATGTAGACGTGCTGCGGATCTGCTTATTGAAAATGTCTTTTATTTCTAAACAAAGGAACAAAATGAACTAAATGACTGAAAAAAGATTTGTTCCCTTTAAACAAAAGTCAAAGAACCAAGTCACTTTGAAGGTGGTAGTGTGTAAACGTAGATAAATAAAGTGCTTTCTTGTAAACAGAGATAGTCTCGAAACTTTTTGGTACCAACTCGTATGTCCAACATGAGGCCCTACTGCTTCAAAGGAATTTATTGTTTGGCGCGCGGGCCCTTTAAATTCCACTTCTCCCACAACCGGAAGTTGTCATGCTGGTACCGGAAACGCGTTGCTTTGCGGAAGTGCCATTCACACGCTGTTGCGTGCTGTAATTAATCAGCTTTCCATGCATTAAACTCCACAGATGTCTAGACTTTATTTAGAGAAGCTCGCACAGCTTTATGAGCGCTACCGGGATTACGTGAGCCGCAACCCGGGCGTTACGGCGCATCTGGAGAGCGCAGTGCGGACTCTGTCCTACCTTATAGCAGGTCAGAGACTCCGAGGAAGTGAAAGTAAAGATGGTTGAAAAATACTTGCCATGTTGTTAGGCTTTTATGCGGGTATTTAGTTCTAAACTCTGGATTTGTTGACATTTCAGAACAATAATTATCCGTAGCTACTCTGGATCCTTATTTGATAAATATTGCACAGCAAACTCTGCAGTACATTCTGTCATATTATGTCACGCGAAGTGTAAATGACGTCATCAGTTTGTGTCGCCTACTGTCTTGCACACACTTTTAAACCTGATGACATGGATGCAAAACATTTTCTCACTTCTCTTGTCCTGTTCCAGGTCGCTTTTCAGACTCTCATGAACTTTCAGAGTTAGGTAAGATGCACATCTATAAATATCATATTTTTAGTGTTTATTGTGTTTGTCTGTGTTATGCTTTTGTTTGTGTGTTTTTTTTTTTTTTTTGTTGTGTTTGTTTTTTTATGACTGCAGTTTTTGTCCCATTCTCACACACCAGATCAAGTCAATGCACATCTGATTCAGCTAACCCTGAATAAACAGCTGTCTGATTAATACTGATTAGAACTGATCATTAATAATTATAAATGAATGGTTTCAAATATTTAATACTAATAATGCGTTCTTTGTTACATTGGCTGTGCTGAAAGTCCTGTTTGTGATACTGCAGAAGGTTGATGAATGCAGATGAATTCACCATGCAAAATGTTCTCTTGAGACAAAATATGCCTGATGCAAGAGATTCAGTGAGTGGGTGTGAAAATATAATTTAAAATGTCTATTTATTGTCACAATCTTTTATTCTGATTAAATGATAGTTCATAAATCAAATTGGCTCTTTGTGAATTTGTATTGTGATTTATTTTTATATATATATATATATATATATATATATATATATATATATATATATATAAAGGGGGGGAAAAAAAACATTAACTTGCTATTAGATGTTGGCCGATAGTGGATTTTACTGTTCGGTTGTATCATAGTTGTCAATTAATTAATCATCTGATTGATTTTTTAAATAAAATAAAAAAACGTACTGAATCGTGAAATTGCGCTATATGAAATAAATATTAATATATTAATTAATAATATAAATATTCAAAGAATAATAATATAGCATTCTCCGTGCACACTGCACGTCCGTTCAGAGGCCGCTCTCCTAGTAGCAGCAGACCAGAGAGCGAAAAAATCGGTATGGATTTTTGCTGATAGTTCTAGCAATAAACTATCGGTGCCGATTAATCCTCAGCATTTTTGAGCACAACAGCGAAATGTGTATCATTCGATACCGGCATCATATAGCGAATCAGGCTTACAGTCATACAGTCAAGGTGTGCAAAAGTAGGTCGTAAGACTCGGCTATCAAATGGGATTCGTTCTTACATTTCAAGTAATTTTCAGCTCTGTTGCATGTCAGTGTAGAAATACTGTTTAATTGCATTGCAGCGTTTTGTCATTTTCAAGCAACATTAACTACAGTGTCTATACAGATTGATCATTAGCACAATGAGCAGACTTCATGTATAGTCATGACATGTGATTGAGGAAGAGCGAATGTTTGCTGTATTCCCTAGAGCCAATAAACATGAACGGGACATCAGCAGCTGAGCGCTGGATTCATGCTCATGTCGCATTTGTGGTGATTAACTCCAAAAAGTGTTTGGTGTAATAGTACAGGTTTGTGGCTGACCTGCCAGTATCCTGAATATTACCCACCTTTCACAAGCTGATTAGTTTTTTGTTCAAATAAAGCATTTTGTGCATTGACCTGTGGGATTTCACTGTGGAAAACAGTCTAATTGTTCCTGTAATGAAGCATGGCCAGACACAATATACAATTCTTAGCAAATTTCTTCCGATCATGCAGTCAGAAACACGTGGCAATTAGCATATGATTTGAATTAGGTGTGTGAATCTGGGACACTAACATATTAATAAACCGCGACTGGTGTCTCATTTTGTCTTGACTTTTGCTTGTTTTATTTCGCAGTGTATTCAGCGTCAAACCTGCTGGTGTTGCTGAATGATGACATTCTGCGGAAGGCTCTCTCCAAGACTCTGCCTGTGGTAATTTCCTGTGGATGTTCTTGCTCAGCCTCATCCTGCTTTCTGTCTTTCTCTCACCTCTTTTTTTTTTTTTCTTTGGCAGTCAGTCCACTTATATAAGCTGCTGATAGGAAGCAGTGGGCCTGTGTGTTGTTGGCATAGTAACGCATATAAAGTTGTTTGGAGATGAGTTGAATTGTGAGAGTTGAAAGGGAACGGCGTGTCCTCGGGTTAAGAAGCAGCGGGAAAACCAACCAGGCAAATAGGTGACCGCATTTTGCCCTGTGTAGTATAGATGGTGTAGTGCTTGCTATGTGACTGGGCAATTCCCAATCTTCCTAAACAAAAGGATGCCAAAGATCGTAAATAGCAGCAAAGCAAAAGAGGCAAAGTCCTGTTGTTGGAGTTGTGGCCTCAGTATGTTTTAGTCTGATTGAAAGAGGTATATGAGACTGTCTCATCTGTTTCTGTGAAGGAGGTGTGGCATGGCCTCTATGGATCTGTGAAACCTCTTACACACACCAAACAGGCATAATTTTATGACATTTATATCATTATGATCAGTTAAGTGAATAACACTGAATATCTCTTCATCATGGCACCTGTTAGTGGGAGGGATTTATTAGGCAGCAGGTGAACATTTTGTCCTCAAATTTGATGTGTTAGAAGCAGGAAAAATGGGCAAGCGTAAGGATTTGAGAGTTTGGCAAGGGCCAAATTGTGATGTCTAGACGAATGGATCAGAGCATCTCCAAAACTGCAGCTCTTGTGAGCTGTTCCTGGTCTGCAGTGGTCAATATCTATTAAAAGTCATGGTCATGGGTGGCCAAGGCTCATTGATGCATGTGGGGACGATGGCTGGTCAGTGTGGTCCAACATACGAGCTTCTGTAGCTCAAACTGCTGAAGATAATGCTGTTTATGTTATGCCTAATCGGTGGCCTTATAGTTATGCCTGGTTGATGTATATGTGTGATGTAAAGGAGGTGTGGCCTTCTTTCATAAAGATGCATGGTCTTTGTGCTTGTATTTTTATTTCTGCTACGCAGTTGCAAAGAAGCCAATTATACTGTAGTGTTCTGCATAGCCTCTTTCCATCTCTCTCTCTCTCTTTCTCTCTCTCCCTCTCTCTCTTTTTATCTTTCTTGTTCTCGTTCTCACTCATAAGTGAGTTGATTTCTGCTTACTACATTGTTTCATCTTTTGATAAAAGAATAAATCCAAGAACCAAAAGCAGCACCATCATTTTGCATTACAACAAGGTTATTACACACCTCAGTGTATCGCACCACATCAAAAAGAGCTCTAGAGTGTATTATGTTGTGTTCCTACCTGTATTATCCATCTTTGGCTTAAGTTCCAGCCCCGCATTGCTGTATATCTGTACACCGATTGAGTCTAATAGTGAAAAATTGTCTGTTAAGCCCGAGTATCCAGAGACCTCTTTATTTCTTCATTTGCGCTAGCGTGACATATTTATCATTGAGCTTTCCAACCTCGGTGTTCAGAAATAAACACATTTACAGACTTAGGCACTTTCAGTGGTGCAATAAATGCAACACTCAGCCCGGGGGGGCGCAGGGGAAACGAGATGGAATTCATGACCTTCGGCTTCTTTCACACTGGCCTTAATGGCCCTCCGTAGCGAAAGCTTGAACGTATATTGAGTTTATGGTGGCATTTGAAAATACTCTGTATCAGCATTTTTGACCTGCACAAAAGTGACCGGGTTTTGTGTGTGTGTTGTGATAGTCTCTTTCCCAGCAGAGGCTGCTAACTTGGCTTTCTGTCTTGGAGTATGTGGAGGTGTTCACTGAGATGGGAGCCGCGAAGCTGTGGAAAGAACCCGGGCGCTGGCTGGTGGTCGTCCTCATTCAGATCGCAAAGTAAGACTCTAAGCGCAACACTCTGCATTGCATGATTAAAAGCGACACTGAAATCGTCATTACCTACTTCCTTCACGTCCGCAGAGCCATCCTTCGCATCCTGCTGCTTTTCTGGTACAAGTCAGGCATTCAGACGTCGCCTCCAATAATCCCTCTGGATAGAGACACACAGGTGTACAACAGAGGTAAGAGTGCATCTCAGTGAAGAGTTTTAGAAATTGATTTTTTTTTTATTATCTTTTTTTTATCATTCTTTTATTATTTTTTTTAGAACTACTTCACATAATTAGCATGTGTTAATAGTCTTGTGGCCTACAAAATTTTAATGAATGCCAGATGGCATGGTGGCACAGCCGGCGAGCATTTTTCTTTTCTTGTTCTTTCTGTGTCTGCATGGTAGGGCTGGGCGATTTATTTAAAAAAAAAAAAAAAAAAAAAAAAAAATTGTAAAACATTTTATTTATTTGTTTTTCTTCTTCAATTCATTTGAATGTAATTATTTTTTTCTTAGATCGAGGTATTGCGATATGTAATAAAATTGTTGCCGCACACATCCAATGAAATACATTGTCATTGCACCAATGGCAAAAAAATTTTAAGACAATATTGTCCGCCTGATTAATAGGGTTAATAGAGCATTCTATGAAGGAATGTCAAGTCAAGAAGCCGTGTCTCCATAACCATGGAGATACATCAAACAAAATAGAGCTACATAACAGAACACAGAGCTGAGGAATAAAGTTGTCCTAGCCAGACAAAGTGCATCGTATGCATTCTAGTGCAATTAATGCAAGACAGAAGAATGTAATGTAGAATGGGGTCATGGAGAATCATGGAAACGGATGGCTCTTCACGTCAGGATCCTTGTCCCAAAGAAAGGGTAGTAACTTTACCTCTGTGGTTTTGATAATGGTTCGGATTTAAGAGGTCAGCCATTGTACAAACTTTTGTCAAAAACAACCGGTAGTGGCAGCACCACTAATTTATTCCAGCATTTGCGACAAAGACACCAAACTGAATGAGAAGAATGCTCAAAGCTAAAGTTACTGTATTAATACTACTGGTTTGAATTTGCTTGATTGATTTTTTTCAGTTGACCGAGAATGTGTGCATTGGTAAAAATGGGTCCGAAATCCGAAATATTTCATGTTTATTCAAAATGCACAATATTTGCTTTTCATATTTCATTCAAATAAAAAATATTTTGTTTTACAATAATTTACACCATGTTGACCATTTATTTATGGCATGCCCACTAAAAACACGTTCCTTAACCAGATGGGTTTTTTTAATTACTAATGAAGAGAATGTTACTCCAATCATGTTGTTGTAGTTATGTTTAAAGTTGACTAGCTACACATAAAAATCTTTTTTTTTTTTTACCTTATCGCCCAGCCCTACTGTAGGAGTTTCCTCTATGTTCTCAGGTTTCTTCTCACCTCCCAAAAACATGCCAGTAGATGTATAGCTTACCCTGAATTGTCCCCAAGTGTAAAAGAGTGAATAAGTGGTGTGTGACTGTGATAGATCAGTAGTTGTAGAAGTTGTATTCCTGCCAATTGTTCCTGGGAAAGTCTCTGGATTTCCCATGACGAAGTTTGTGTAGATAAATGAATGAAATCTGATTCATGTTCAAAGGGATTGGTGTCTTACATCTTTTCCTGATTAGATCAGGGCAATGTGGAGGAAGACATCACATTCGTTGGACAGCGCTCGGGAAGAGTGGTGAGACCTTTGAGAAGTGGTAAGAAATCGTGATATTTCTGAGCACAGTTGAAGCGTATTTGAAATGAAACAGAAACCTCAGGTTTTACCGGAGACATGCTGCTTAATCCACTAATGTGCTGAACTACCTGATGCATGTCACCAAATCAGGCAGGAGACCCAGATCCAGGTTTGCTAATGCTGCCTTTATCCTTTATTCAAATATGCATGACGATAAGTCTTTACAGAAATGTCAATTAACATTATATTGTTTGAAAATATCTTCAAACCAGTTCAGTGTACATAAAGTCTTATATTTTTATTTTATGCATTTCGCTAGAAAGACAGCAGTGAGAGCGCATAGCTTTGGCATATTAACACTTAGCGGTATAGCAAAGTCAAACAAAGAGACACACTGCCATGAGGGACAGAGCAAAAACTGCTTTCAAGTTCCTGGGTGTATATTTTTGAAACCTTCCAATGGTGTAATTATGATTAGCATTAAAAATACATCCATACAGTCTCTCTCTCTCTCTCTCTCTCTCTCTCTCTCTCTCTCTCTCTCTCTCGCTCTCACTACATCGGTCATAATATTATAATGTCATAATGTTAACCTGGTTGGTGTTTATAAACAACACCCAAACACATGCTTTTATGAGTTAAAATGTATGTTGCCATGTGCAGATCAGGCAGCATTTTAAATGTAATAGACTGTAGCCCAAATTGGGTGGGTTACACAGATTGTGCTGCTGTCTATGTATTTTAGTGCTTTGAAATGATAAAATTATATGTATATATATTTTTTTTCTTCCTTCAGCCACGTCACTGCAGAGTCGACTATGGGGTGATCCTCACCGATCGAGGAAGCGGAGGGAGCAGGAGGAGGACCTACAGGCAAGCCCCACCCCTCTGGGCGTACAGGAGACTATTGCCGAATCACTGTACATCGCTCGACCCATAGTCCACTGTATCCTAATGCATGGCAATCAGTGAACAACAATGAAAATAAGATTTGGGTGCACAGGAATTTGTATTGCATTTTAAGAAATAGAAAACTCAGAATAGAATAGATATAAATGGATGGTATTGAAGTATGATGCATCATGTTTTGTATTGCACCTTGCTACTGTCGTTAAGGATTCATACTATAAGCATGTACCATTGCGAATGTGTGTTTTCCTGAATGCTGTACACTCTCAGTGTCCGCTCTAGGACTTTGCGGCCGGCGGTCCTGGAAGCCCTGGCTCATCTCTGGCATCCTGGAGATAACAAGGTGTAGAAAGTGTTCCTTCTCTTTTTCGGTCAATCTGTTAAAATGTCAGTTTGTAAATCAACGTTTTGTTTGTGGACAGTTTCAGTTTGTTGTCCGACACAAGGAAGACGCTGAACCGCAGAGAGAAGGCTGAGATGAGGAGACGAGCCTTCCTCCTGCTCTACTACCTGCTCCGCTCACCTTTCTACGACCGATACTCTGAGTAAGTCTATAATCTAGTTTAACCGCTGAATGTAAGGGTGTGCCTTTTTATATTTTAGACTATTTTCCCTCCTAAAACAAGGCAGAATCCAATTTTAGATAAACAGCATAGGAGGTTGAAAACCATGAGGTGGTACTCTGGCAGTCTTTAAATAAAAAGAAAAAAAGAAAAGGTTGAAAGGAGGTGAAAAAAAATAAAAAACCTCATTTGAATACAAAATACAAATGTCATTTCCTTCCATTAGTGACATGTACAGCATGCCACACTGAAAAGCAGAACCTTTATTACATTGCTTTTACATCACTAAACTAAAACATGTGCTTAGTCTGCTCAAACCAAAGAATGTACAGTGAAACTTCGACACTCGCGAACTCGATAGTGCGCGATTTTTCATTTGGAACCGGACTAACAGTAACTCGCGAAAAATCTGATAGTTCGCGAGAAGCCGCGAGTGGCTCGAAAGTTCGGAGTAACGTAAAAACATTAATAAAACATTTATGACAAGTAATTTACAATTTCTGTTGAGTTTACAGTACAGTACATGTACAATTCCCCTTGAAAAAGAAACCGTCAAAAGGAGAGTCAAAACCTCCAGGTTGCACTGTACATGTAAATAACCTACATATATTAATTGTCCAGTAGATGGCGATATTTTAGCCATGTATAGTTAAGCGCTGAACGTGCATCGTACGCGTTTTGTTATGGACGATTGCACAATGAGACCAACAACAAATGCCTACTGATTTATATCATGATTTGGTATTCATGATGATTGTGGGTTGAACAATTTGTGAATAGAAAAATTGAGCAAGTAGGAAAATCTTACTAATGAGACATCAGTTCTTTTACAGTTTTTCTCAGTTGCTTTGGAGCATTTCTCGATTCATTCTTAATATTTGCAAACCAGTAGGTGCATTCCTTAAAACACTTTGTACAAACAGCACAACACATTGGATTACTTGCAAAAGCCTGTACTTTTCCCAAAATCCAGCTCATCTCTCAAACGCAAGTATTTGTGTCCGTGAACAAATCACTGCCATCAGAATGACAAGTCCTTTTGTCATCGTTTACAAACAAGATCATCAGTATGACAGTGCATGGTTTCAGTATTTGCTGATGTGATTGAAATTGCACAAGACTGAATTTCTTCTGTACGGCATCCACGAATTTCAACAGCACAAATGTACACATTACCGTATATGTAGGATTTTGATTGCAAGAGTCCAGACAGGATTTGCACTTTTACCGTACTGTACTAGTGCTCGTTCGTTTCCTCTTTGTTCATCCATTTACGGAAATTGTGATTGTGTTTTGTCTGTTTATGTTTGCCAATTGAATTTTCACGCGATTCACATTTGACCTATTTTAGAGAACTGGTTGGTCATTGGTTGATCTGATGCCGTAGACATTCAAGATTCATCTGCACAATTCATCAATTCGAGACACTTTTACATAAAATGTTTAATAGAAATCTGAAGAAGAGAAGCTTGACGGATTATGACAACTCGTTTACCCATTTTGCATTCGATATTTTGATCAACATGACATAAATTCGAGTCAATTTTATTTCCATAGCGCTTTTCACAACAGACATTGTCTCAAAGCAGCTTTACAGAAATCAACAGTTAAGGTGAATGATGTGCATTTACCCCTGATGAGCAGCCATGGCGACTGTGGCAAGGAAAAACTCCCTTAGATGTTATGAGGAAGAAACCTTGAGAGGAACCAGACTCAAAAGGGGAACCCATCCTCATTTAGGTGATATCAAGAGTGTGATTATAAATCTTTAAACAGTACAGAACACTGGAGAGTGAGAACTAACATGAGCACTGGAGTGTAAGATTATAAGTAATGTTCTTTCTACAGTCTTATACAGTCATTGTGGTTATAAAACTAGGAGCTACTGAGCAACTCATAAAATAGCTCAACATTTTCGATCATAAGCTGTTGATAATGTAGGAAACAGCAGACAATTGTACACGATCAATTAAAGTAATGTACCAAAGCATTCGCAATTTGTGAATGACTACATGATGTGGCGGTAGAACAAGTAGTGTTGAAAGGTTTATTTGAGAAACTCTCCAAAGCAAATGAGAAAATGTATAGAATAAAAGCTAACTTAAGATCTAAGATGAATAACTTATTTGCTGGCAGCTGGACAGTAGGCTGAAGTTCGGCATTGCGGTACAGCAGTGAGATGCTCTATATTTTTTTTTTATTCTATTATAATTTAATTCTCATTTTCAAAAGATTAACCTTTGTTAACGCTTGATCAGCCTTTAACTAAAAACTAATGGAAATGGATAACAAATAGATAATAGAACCAGCTAGCTGGAGTGCATGGGATTTAGTTCGAGCTGGTTTTTAAAGTGCTGGATGTTTGCCTGAACTTATTCATTTAAATATAGAAATAAATAGATGTAGAGTATATATTTTTATTTTGCAAATTATTCTTCTCATATTAAGATATTATGAGGACATAACCTTGAGACCTGTCCTCATCTGGATAGTGCTGAATGTCCATTCATTATATATCCATCATTGTTGAGGTTATCAGCGGTTTACTTTTGGGAACTTGAGTGCAAAAATGTTCATGGCAATTGTAGTCCCGATCCATTATCGCAAACTGTTTATATTAATTAAAGTCCAAATCCATGTTTGTGGTTCTGGAGTGTATTATTTTTCCTACTGGATGTCCCTATAACATCTGTATAATCACAATTATTTCTGAGGAAAAAAATGAAATATGAATTATGTATTTGACCTAATTAATGCAGAATTATTGAATTTGTGTAAAAAAAAAAAAAAAAAAAAAAAAAAAAACAACATAATATTTAGGTGGGGAAATCTATATATGGTAGTTTGTGTAGTAAAAAAAAAGTGTGTTGAAAGCTCATTGGCCCAATCCAAGGGCCAAATGAATTGGAAGGGACGACAGGTTTGCAAACAAAAAAACAGCTTTATTTAGCAACACAGTGCTTCCATTTTACGGTGTCCTTTTTTTGGTGTCCATCTCTCTTTCTCTCAAGGTTTTGTCTCTCTTTACTTTTATCCACTCCATCACTCACTGCAACAGAGAATACTTGTTAGTAAAACCACGCACAGGTGTCCGATCCTTACCATATATTTCCTCCTTCTCCCTCCATTCACTGACCTGCGCTTGGCTACGCCCCCCACTACCGACGAATGGTTGCATAAGAACTCATCCATTTTTTTTAATTGAAAAAATAATAATAATAATAATTAGTTGCAGATGGATGCTACTATGACCATGTTGCACAATGGGGGTGGTAATTAGGTTTCCACCCAATGTGGTGCTTTGGTCAAGGCCAAAACATTTAGTTCTGGTTTTATCAATTTAGAGAATTTGTTTGCCACCTGATTCTTTATTTTTATTTTTTAACTCCAGCGTTTGGATTAGAGCAATCAGTTTGTTCAATGTCATTTACAGAGCTAAGATCCTGTTCCTTCTCCGGTTTTTGGCTGATTATATTCCCGGAGTCGGTTTAGTTGCACGTAAGTGAGATTATTTTTCCATACTCTCGGTTAAGAATAACATTCGTACCCGCTATTGTGTTCTAGCACGGGCATAATTACATGTGCTTCCTGTCTGCTCAGGTCCGTTGATGGAATACTTACCCATTTGGCAGAAGATCTACTTTTATAACTGGGGCTGAGGCTGAACATGCTGAAAAGGTCATCCAGCCCTGTAAGCATAAAGGACTCCAAGTGCTTACATCTGCTACTGAACCACATGGGGAAGGACGCACACGAGAACATCCTGCGACAATCTGAGTCGTAGATGAAGTGGAAGCTCTTTGACTCAACACAATATTTCAGTTTGTTAAACTAGCGTGTTCGATTGTTTTCATAAAATGGACTATTAATAATCCGGTTCAGAAAATCCTTACTGTCCTTATCCTGTTTTGTTTTTTGTTTTGTTTTAGTTTTGAGGGTTTTTTGTTTGCCATTTCAAGTCATCAACTCACTCTGTGCCACATTTTACACCCATATTTTCTCAAGTTATTCTTCCTTATGAGCACAAAAATCTATTCTTTTTTTTTTTATTATTATTTATTTAAGAGATAATGGTTTCACGCAGCAGGACAGTGATTCTCCCTGACCTGCTGAGTCATTATTGCAGCGGATTTATTTTTCCAGCTGCGGTATTTCCATTCGGTTAAGTAAAACTGATAAAAAGCTTAATGGCCTTTTCAAAGGACACCCTGTGTTTCTGGACACCCCTTAACATCAAACCAGCATTATAAGCAGTGAACTGATGAATGTCCTCTGTTTTTCCACTGTGAACCAACTAAAAACCCATTTTTGATAATTGAGTAAAACTGACTGGTGCAATTTCAAGAAATGCATTATGATTATAAATATTCATGATTTTATTAAAGGCATCTGAAAAAAAAATGGACTACAAAGCCAATGTGTGAAACAGATGATGGATTTTCTAAACACCTTTAAACATTGAAAAAATCAGCCAGTGATGGGAAAAGCAATTTACCCCTTCCGCCTTTTTTTTCCCTTTTCAAAACAGATGTAGATCAGAAGGTTCATTTCATCATAATGGTGCATTAAAACACAATGAGGAAGGATCCCACAAGTGCATGCTCAAAAACAGTCCATAACTCAAAGTCTAATTTAAAATGAGTGTCTTTGAACTGAATAAAATAAGACGGCTTTTACACATGCATAAACTGACAAAAAGACCCTTGCAATCAACTCCATGAGAAGGAATAGCCAGGAAAGGTGTCTGTCTTGTCAAGTCTTCAAATTCTACTAATTGTCTTCTTCATAAATTAGCTTTCAAGACATGGATTAGATTATATTCTCTATGTAGTTAAAACATTGGTGGACACCAGCCCACAGTACCAAAATGTGCTTTTTTGGCATCATATTTCAATCATAAATATTTCCATCTCCTCCTCTTTCTTCTTTTCCCCCTCACTATTATAAGAATCTTCAGATTCACAAAAGAATCTTCTTTTTGTAAAGACTTTCACTCCAAAAATGACAATTCTAGCAAGTAAACATACAGCGTTCAGACATAACATAAGACCACCTGCCTAATATAGTGTCAGTCCTTATTTAGCTGCCAAAACAGTCCTGACCTGTCGAGAATAAACATCATTAACTTCAGCAATTTGAGCTACAGAAGCTCATATGTTGACTCGAACCACAAGAGCCAGCCTTCGCTCCCCACATGCATCAATGAGCCTTGACTACCCATGACCCTCTCACCAGTCACCACTGTTCCTTCCTTAGACCACTTTTGATAGATACTGACCACTGCAGCCCGGGAACAGCCCACAAGAGCTGCAGAGATGCTCTGACCCAGTCGTCTAGACATCACAATTTGGTCCTTGTCTCACTCGTTCAAATCCTTACGCAACACTTTTGTTTTTGCCCCCATTTTTCATGAGCTGAACTCAAAGATCTAAGACTTTTTCTATGTACACAAAAGGCCTGTTTCTCTCAAATATTGTTCACAAATCTGTCTAAATCTGTTAGTGATATTGGCAGGAACTGAAACACGCAGTCATATACGCCAATCAAAATGGGTGACATTGCGTTTATAATTTTGTTCAGTTTATATGTTCTCAAGGGACAATACTATAGAAATGAAACGTGGATTTATTTTAAAGTAGTCAATGTGCAGCTTGTATAGCAGTATAGATTTACTGTCCTCTGAAAATAACTCAACATACAGTTGTTCTCTTTTAAATAGCTGGCAACAACAGTGAGTACACCCTAAGTGAACATGTCAAAACCAAAGTGTCAATATTTTGTGAGAGCACCATTGTTATCTAGCACTGCCTTAATCCTCCTGGACATTAAACATTCACCAGAACTGCACAGGTTCTTGCAGGGATCCTCTTCCACCCCTCCATCATGACATCATGGAGCTGCTATATCTTAGACACCTGGCACTTCTCCACCTTCCGCTTGAGGATGCACCATAGGTGCTCAATAGGGTTTAGGTCTGGAGACATACTTTGCCACTCCATCACATTCAGCTTCCTCAGCAAGGCAGTTGTCATCTTGGCGGTGTGTTTGGGGTCGTTATCATGTTGAAAAACTCGTTCGTCCCAGTTTTTGAAGGGAGGGCATCATGTTCTGCTTCAGAATGTCACAGTACATGTTGGAATTCATGTTTCTCTCAATGAACCGCAGCTCCTCAGCACCAGCAGCACTTATGCAACCCCAGACCATATTGCTACACCACTATGCTTGACTATAGGCAAGACACAATTTTCTTGGTACTCCTCACCAGGGCATCATCACACTTGCTGGACACCAACTGGGCCAAACAAGTTTATCTTAGTTTTATCAGACCACAGGACATGGTTCCAGTAATTCCTGCTCTTGGACAGGCTCTCTTCAGCAAACTGTTTGCAGGCTTTCTTGTGAGCCAGTTTCAGATGAGGTTTCCTTCTGGGACGACTGCCATGAAAACCGATTTGTTGCAGTGTGAGGCGTATGGTCTGAGCACTGACAAGAGGACCTTCCGCTTCTGCAACCTTTAAAGCAATGCTGGCAGCACTTATGCGTTTGTTTTTTTAAGCCAGCTTTTGCACCTGACTTCTTTGATCTACCTTTGCGAGGCCTTTTCTGAGTGGAACCCGTCTTGGAAAACATCTAGTTTTAAAAAAAAACTGTGCCAAATCGAATGTGTGGACCAATGATTTGCTCTGGTGATTCCTAAAGAGAGCAGCTGAAGGACAATAAAAAAGTGTCTTCGGGACAGACGATTTTGCATAATATGAGAAGGAACGGCTTTTCTAACATCAAACATAACAGAGGTTTCTAGGAACACTTAAGGACATCATCAGGTAAAAAAAACTGTCCAGGATGAAAATTGGAATTGGGCTCCAGTAAAGCCACATGAAAGGGACTTAATCTTGCCAATGAATTTCATTTATTTTTTCCAAAAATTATTTTTTCAATTCCTCTCTGATCCTAATGGCTTACTTGATACATAAGAGAAAAAGTCCTATTCATTTTGCTACCAAGATCAAGCCAAATTTCTAACTGCCTTAAAGTCCTTCTCCACTGCATTTTTTTATATATTTAACAAATAGTTTAAAAAAATCTACTATTTCCCATTATTTTATCATAATGGCATATTAAACCATAATGAGGAAGGATCCCAGGAGGGCAGGCTCAACAGTCCATAACTCAAATTCTAAATTAAAATGACTGTCTTTGCACTAAACATAATAAGATGCCCGTTACACACAAGTAAACATGAACCCTCAATATCTATTAAAATAAAAATTTACATAGAACATCCATGCAGTAAATAATTAATGCTGCTGAATGAGTGTCTTATTGAGGAATGAAAATGGAACAACAGGACATAGATGATTTTAGATGGGAAGAGACAAACCACAAGATACATTCACAAAAGTTTGCTGTCTTCCTTACAGTATTACAGAGGTTTTGAATAAATGTATTCTGTATAATATATAATGAAAAAGCTAAAAAATATGTATAGCAACTTCTTGGTAGAATTAGCTTTAAAGAGCTCTTATATGTTATGATAAGGATGTTAATTCCAGATTAATAGCATGCTAGTCTAATAAAAAATATTATACTGCAGTGTATTCTCTTAACTGTGGTAAAGGAATTTAAGTTACTTTACTTTACATTACATTACTTACAATGTTACCAGAATGGCCTCTGATCTAATTAAAGTGAGAAATGGATAATGTTAGGATACACATAAGCCCAGAAAAAAACATCAGTCACATGACAAAGGTCACATACCAAACATCTTAAAAACTATATAAATATAATACATTTAGTCACTGATTTAATCGGCATGTCAAAAAACTTTACTAACTACTAATAACTCTGACTAATAGAGCAATTCTCAAATTTGATTGGTCAGAAAGTGCTTTCATTTTTTTAGAACAGCATCTATGACAGTAGTTCTGGCTTCAAGTCTTATATAAATGTGCTCATTCTAATACATTACCATATTTACCTTATAAACTTCCAATGGTCAACACATTTTCTTTAACTGATTTCAACATATGTAAGATATGGTGAGATTTTCTGAGACTACAGTGCCAGTATTCTGTAACAGCAATTAAACCTACTCATGAAATCTCTTTGAGAGCCACTGGTATTGTGGGTGTTGCACAAAATTAAACAGAACTATAAATAAATTCAAGCGTAACATGAACACTAAATGAAAAAAAAAAAGAAAACAGAAGGCCCAAAGAACTATACAATTGTTATATATAAGTCTTCTAGTATAAAAATGGAATAAAATGCAAGATATACAAATTTGTATGGTCCTGCCAAACAGACAAAAACATGAACATGATGAATGGGACATGTGGCTTTGCATGTTTAATATATATATATATATATATATATATATATATATACACATACATAAGTCAGTAGGAGTAAGACAGAGTACATGTGTGTGAATGAGAGGGAGGGCAGTGGAGTGGTGCAGTTGCAGGGAGAAGAGGTGGAGAAGGTGGAGGAGTTCAGGTACCTGGGGTCAACAGTGCAAAGTAATGGAGAGTGTGTTAGAGAAGTGAAGTAAAGAGTGCAGGCAGGGTGGAGTGGGTGGAGAAGAGTGATATCAGGAGTGATTTGTGATAGAAGGGTATCTGCAAGTGTGAAAGGGAAAGTTTATAGGACTGTGGTGAGACCTGTGATGTTGTATGGTTTAGAGACAGTGACATTGAGTAAAAGACAGGAGGTGGAGCTGGAGGTAGCAGAGCTGAAGATGTTGAGGTTTTCGTTGGGAGTGACGAGGATGGACAGGATTAGAAACAAGTTTATTACAGGGACAGCACGTGTACTACGTTTTGGAGACAAGGTGAGGGAGGCGAGATTGAGACGGTTTGGACATGTGCAGAGGAGGGACACGGGGTATATCAGTAGGAGAATGCTGATAATGGAGCCACCAGGAAGGAGGAAAAGAGGAAGACCAAGGAGGAGGTTTATGGATGTGGTGAGGGAAGACATGCAGGTAGTTGGTTTGAAAGAGGCAGATGTAGAGGACAGTGGGGGCTTGGAGACGGATGATCCGCTGTGGCGACCCCTAATGGGAGAAGGAAGAAGAAGAAGATGTATATACCTTTTTTTTTTTTTACTTTTTACTGTTCATATTTTCTGTTATAAAGTCTATGGAAAATACTGTACAAAAGTGCTGAATTTACCAGGTCTAGTCACGTGACTGAATTCTTTGCTGCATTCTCACATACTCTATACTAGATGCTATGCTGCATACTACTTGAAGAAATAATGCAGTATACAGGTTTCCCTGTAAATTGCAATAAAATATTCTCGAAAAAAAAGACAACTGTGGACTGGTTTAAAGACAGTGCTGTCTGGACGTTTTGCAACAAGTTGCCCTAAATCAGCCATCTTTACTTTAAGACAATGGGCGGGGATTCTGCTTTCAGGACACTCGGTTGGGTTTGGTCCTAAATCCCTTAGTACTGTCTATAGACGTGCACTACACTGTGATATGAAATAATGGTCTTCTAAAGCCTATGTAGTCCACTACGTGTAAAAGAACACTATTTTATTACTCAGCCTTTAGCAAGGAAAACCGTTCACCCAATGCGTACACACTGCAAGGGTAAGTTTATAACATTTATTAATCAGGGTTCTTTTTAGTATATTGTACTACATGTTAGAAGTGTGTATTCTATATTTTATAGTTATTTAACTGTTTAAACTTTGCAGAAATTGTTGAGTTTTTTTCGTATGCTTTTGTATTCGTCTATTCCTGGTGTCAGATACATTCCTATAACTGTACATGTGATAGAAAGTTTCTTTATTATAATATTACTGTGTAATATTACATGTGGTTATTATGTATAAAGTCAGAGAGGTTTTTTTTAAAAAAAAAAAGAGAGAGAGAGGGACATTTATAAATCAGGATTGGACTCTTGACATGCCCAGATTTAACAATAATAATGATTCTATATCATTATAATCCTTATACATTATACTAATAATTATCATTCACATCATTCTCACTGTGTGCGTTTGTGTGTGTGTGTGTGTGTGTGTGTGTGTGTGTGTGTGTGTGTGTCTGTGTCTGTGTGTCTGTGCCTTTTCCTGCTTTGCTTCGCACTGCTATTTGGTTGAGCACTTCCTTTTTTTTTTGTTCAACTTCATGTGTCTGTATGGAATATAGCTTCTCCAAGGGTACACAAACTTTTTCACCTGGCTTACTTTGTGTGAAGAATCAAAAACATCCAGGTACTAAAATGCTTACAGATTTCCTGCCCAGAATTCCATTTTATTTAGAGTTTGTCGATTACGTTTTGTTACATCAAATAAATACTAACATATCATTTGTTTTAATGTATAATAAGCTTTTATAATAATAATAATAATAATAATAATAATAATAATAATAATAATACATTTAATATTAACATATAATTAGTTGTTTTTTTGTATTTGTTGGATGTATGTCAAGAAGATTTTTCCTCCAATAAATCATAAATAAATCAGCTTACTGACATCTGAATCTGAAATGGTCAATAAAAAAAAAATAAATAAATAAAAAAAAATAAACAAATATATATATATATATATAAAATTTGTGACAGTTTGTACAGTTGTCTAATCTCAGCTCTGTTACCTCTGGCTGGCCTTCACTCACTGTACAGGAAATTAAGAAAGGTTTCTTTAATGGGAAATGGAAAAAAACAAGTATACCCCGATCAGGGATAACATCATGACATTATATCATTATGACTGATGATTAAATAACACTGATGATCTCTTAATCATGGCACCTGTTAGTGGGTGGGATTTATTAGGCAGCAAGTGAACATTTTGTCCTCAAAGTTGATGTGTTAGAAGCAGGAAAAATGGGCAAGCGTAAGAAGCAAGTTTGACAAAGGGCCAAATTTTGATGGCTAGAAGTTTGGGTCAGAGCATCTCCAAAACTGCAGCTCTTGTTCTCGGTCTGCAGTGGACAGTATCTACCAAAGGTGGTCCAAGGAAGGAAGAGTGGTGAACCTGCGACAGGATAATGGGCGGCCAAGGCTCATTGATGCACGTGGGGAGCGAAGGCTGGCCTGTGTGGTCCGATCCAACAGACGATCTTCTGTAGTTCAAATTGCTGAAGATGTTAATGATGTTAATGCTCGAACTGTATTGGCAGCTAAAGGGGAACCATCACAATATTAGGCAGGTGGTCATAATGTTATTCCTGAACGATGTATATTTATAGGAACTTCATCATATATCTGCGAACATTTTATCTGCGAACATACAAAAAAGGAAACAAAATATAAAAAGAAAAGGACTGCATGTGTTGACATTTAGAAAAATATTTCTCACATTTGTGCAGTGCTGCTCACGTTCTCTTCTGGAAATGTAAATTATAGTTACTTTTGCTGTGCTCTGACAGTCAGTGCTGACGTGTTTGCGCAAGTTTGAGCAGCAGTAAAAATGAAGGGTGTGATTATTGGGGGTTTTTTTTATTTATGTTTTTTTTTTCTTTCAATTACATGCATTTTACTGCCTTTCTTTTTACCCACATGTTTGCCATGATTTGGCAAACTCAATATACAGTTTCATATCCTTTTTTTTTTTTGCTTGTCATTCTTCTTCTAGAAAAGAAAAAAAAAAACAGTTTTGTGAAGTATACAGAAGTATGATTGTTTTGTGAACAACTTCCCTTATCTGAGCTGTGGATCACCAAGAGTTACCCTTGACATCTTGCTGGCTTCTCTGACTAACATCTTTCCTGTTTAATAGCTTTTGATTGCTGTGCATTCTTCTTTACATTGTTTGCATCATGGTTCGAATGTTGCTCCGCAGGATGTTAACAGCTTGATTTTGTTATTTCACAGCAAGTCCCAGACTTGTTCTGTCATGTCCTTGGTCTTCAGGTTCTTGTTTATTTAGTTTCGCTCTCTGATGGCAGATAGTTAAAGCAGAACAAATTCTTTAGTTTTTTTTTTTGTTTGTTTTTTTTGTTTTTTATGAATTCAAGTTGTATTAATATTTAATCAAGACACTGTAATTCATATGGTCCCTGATAAATGAGGTGCGTTTGTGGTGGCCTGGTTTTATCCCAGTCTTTACACCGATAACAGTGTTTTTTTTTAGTGTTATTGTTTGTGTTTTAGTCAGGGTTGCAACAGGGCAGAAAAGTTCTGGTAAATTTCTGGAAACTTTCTGGAAACTTTCTGGGGAATTTGGGAAATATGCGAAGTTGGAAATTTACCAGGATGTTATGTGAATTTATGAGAATTAATTAGAAATTTTGGGAAATGTATATGAACTGTATCATATATAAAGATATTAATATAAACATTTGAATTAGTCAGAAGCTGACATGCATGCAAACTAATACAGGTTTTAAAAAAAAAAAATTTTTGAATGATTTAATTGTTAGTATAAATTTGTTGCGCAATAGCCTACACACAGCACAAGGAAGTTTCAAACATGTTTATGTAATATTTATGTAATTTCCGTGGATACTCAACATTTTTCAACATCATTTTGTGTGCAGGATTCAAGAATATCTTTGATATGTTATGGAGGAATACACAGTGTATGCGGGGTGTGGTTTCAATAAGTATGCATGTGATTGATGCATGTGCAGGGTAGAAATTCTAATGAAATTGCATTAAATCTGGCTGTTTTAAACAAGATTATCCTGCAAGATTTCTTTTTTCAACTACATTTTATTTCCTTGTTATTGGCTAACCTGCAATTTTGTACATTTCCTGTTAATTCCCATATATTCCTGTTAATTCCCATGGAAAGTTTCCAGTCTTGAACATTCCTGGAATTTTGCAACCCCTGGTGCTAGAATCACCAACAGTAGAATATGGGCAATTTGTAACGGTGTTAAAAGGGTGATTATTGAACTTGACAAGTTTGTTTTCATATTTACTTTTTATTTATAATATTTACAATAAGGTGATAATGAAAAACTGTATAGATATTAATATGAACTGTGTAAACCTGTGTGGCTCAGAGAGATGAACGAAGACGCATTTGAGGTCCCTGAAAGGAACGAGTACCGCTACCTCGTTCAGGATGAAGCTGAAGAGGAGATCCAATATGTCCGCCGCTACTACGTCAGCCCATTCCTGCAGGTGTCCCGCAGGTGCATGTTTTTGATCGGCTGTGGCATTCTCGGCCTTCTCACTCTCGCCGGATACCTGGCTTACGTGGCTCAGACTCCTCCTCATGGTTATGCTGAGGTGCTAACAGACTGTGGTTTGCTGCACGGGCAATGGAAAGACGGCGCATACTCCTTCAAAGGTATCCCGTATGCCGTGCCACCGGTCGGCGAACACCGTTGGTGTCCTCCAGCAGACCTGAAAGCTAATGGAAAGTGCTGGGATGGTGTTTACAATGCCACGTATTTTCGTAGCATGTGTGCCCAGGTCCGACCTCTCAGGGAAGATGGGCATGTGATGGGTCACGAAGACTGCCTGCACTTGAACATCTGGACACCCAGCTTGGTGCCTAACGGTGCTCTGCCTGTCATGGTGTGGCTCCATGGAGGAGACTTGCACATGCTGAGCGGGCAGGAGAATGGCTATTCGCCCACAGAGAAGCTGGCGAACCAAACACAAACTGTGTTTGTGAGCCTAAATTACAGGCTTAATGCATTCGGCTTCATGGCTTTGGAGCTACTAAGAAAAGGTTCTCCCACTAATACCTCAGGTCAGTCCTTAAATCTTTTTGAAGCTTCTGTCTGATTAGATCTAGATTTGTCCAAAATTGTTGAGACCTTCTTGGAGAACTAGTTACAATATTTATAGACTGATGCTTTTTAATAGCCTTGAAGTGTTTATTCCTTGTTATATAACCAGGGGAATTTGGTACACAGAGACTAATGTGGATAATATGTTTGTATGCAGGCAACTACGGCTTCATGGACCAGATTCAAGCTCTTCAATGGGTTCAAAAAAACATCCATGTGTTCGGTGGAGACCCAAAGAAAATCACCATATTTGGTCAGAATTCTAAATAGTTTTCTATCAAAACAACCTCCTCTATACATCTTTTTTGACACGTACTACATACAGTGCATTTTATAAGTAACAGTTTTTGGCTTTGTATTTCAGAATGTTGGCCTTAATCACTCATATGTTGTTTGTCCATATTAGGTGAATTGTGGTATGGTGCATTATCACCTTGATGGTGAATATTTGCCTGTAAGCACACATACTGAAGTGTTTTATTCCTTTTATACAACAGTAATAAGGCCAACAATTATGTTAAGAAACCACATTCATAGGTATATATCAATGTTGTGGATCTCGCAAACAAAAGTTGGTTCCTGTTACCACTAGTGATGTACAGTAAATCTTTACAGTACATTTTCAAGGAATCCGGACTTTAAAGTTTTTGGGGAACACAAAAGGGGAAGTACACAAACCATGTATTTGAGTAGAGATACACTAGGTAAATTATTACTCCAATAATATAAAAAGTACAAAAGTATTTGCCTTCAAATGTACTTAAGTATCCAAAGTACTATGATTTATTATGGCTATAATGTTCCTATTATAATTTTTGTCAAAAGAATCTTGTTTATTTAAATCAGTTTATATGAAAAGACTCTAATGTTACTCTAAGCACACAGATTATTTTCTATTAAAATTATCATGAGCCCAAAACCTACTTTTCAATTACTTCAACTAAATCGTGCAAATAAGGTGTTGTGGCAAGTCAGATTCAGGAGTTTCTTCATCATTTATTCCTCTCAAAATGTTCTGCTTGCTGTTGAACTGATGCTGAACTGTATGTCGGTGATGAGTAGATACCACCAAGCGGCAATCAAAACAAGTTCAAAACAGAGCGCACGCTCAACCCTGATTGGTGGCTTGCTGCATGTTTGAACAGTTAAGTTTTGATCTACTGATAAATAAAAAGGAACGACTGATTTTGCAAAAATGTAGTTGAGTAAAAAAAAAGAGATACACTATATTGCCAAAAGTATTAGGTCACCTGGTCATAAGTACGGTATGTGATTCTTGAGCATTGTATTTCACATTTAGTCCCAATTTGCTCTTATAATTCTTTTCTACTCTTCTGGGAAGACGTTCCACTAGATTTTGGAGTGTGTTTATGGATATTTGTGTTCATCAGCCACAAGGGTATTATGGAAGGCAGGTAGTGATGTAGGTGAGGAGACCTGCGGTGCAGTCAGTGTTCCAATTCCTCCCAAAGGTGTTCAGTATGGATGAGATCAGAGCTCTATAGCAGGCCACTCAAGATCTTCCTCTCCAAAGCATGTAAACCAGATCTTCATGGAGCTCACTTTGTGCACAGGGGCATTGCCATGCTGGAACAGATTTCCAAGTTCAAGTGAATGCACAATTTTATTATAGCGCATCTAAAGACGTCCTGTACAATTGAGTGCCTCCAACTTTGTGGTAACAGTTTGGAAAAGAACCACATATAGAAGGAAAGGCCAGGTGACCCAATACCTTTGGTAATAAAGTGTATTTGACTTGGAAATGTAGTGAAGTTAAAGTAAAAGTTTCTTAGTAGAAAAAGCTACTTAAGTATAGTAACAAATTACAGTCCTCCACTGCATTTAACTCCACTCTATTCAGATTGTGTTAAATTGCGTTTAATTGCGTTAAATGAGAACCTGTTGTGAGACCACATCTGTAACCACCAAGCTTCTGGTGAGAGTTTGTAAGGTTCTGTAATAACAGAATATTCTCTCCTTAAAAGGGTATAATGAACAGAAGTATGGAATAGTTCTTATAGATGATTGCTTTTACTTTTGATACTAAAGTACATTTAAAAGCGAGCACTACCTTTTACTAATGTAGAAATGACAAAAGAGTTATTTTACTTTTACTGTAATATTTAATCAGGGTGTTTGTATGTTTAATCAAGTAAAGGAACGGTGTGCCTTGTCCACCATTGTGGTATGCTATAGAAGCAATAAACAGTCATTTCCTCACCAGACCACCCTCCCGCATTCTCTCTCTCTCTCTCTCTCTCTCTCTCTCTCTCTCTCTCTCTCTCT